>JAJJLU010001080.1:0-10410 GCA_023807065.1 Isotricha intestinalis
CAATCCCCAATCCCCAAAAATTAAAGAATTTAACAAAAGAATTAATATGTTAAGAATTCAATTATTTTATTTTAAAATTTTAATGAAAAAAATAAATGATTAAATAAATGTTAAAGAATTAAATCATAATAATGAAAATAAATAATAAGAATAATGAAAATAAAATATTTATTATCAAAAATTAAAGTTAATCAATACCTTGTATTCTTTTATTTTCTTTATTTTTCTTTTTTAATTAATTTTTTATATTTTATATAAATATATATATTTTTATTTTATTGATTTTTAATTCTTAAATATTTTTTAAAATATTTTATTAAAAATTTTTTATGTACGGTGAGCTTATAGAAGAAATAATTTCTAAATATAAGCCAATTACAACTCAGAGAATTCATTCTATTTTAATTGATTTAATTGGAGTAAGTAAAAATGAAAACGGAGATGAATTAGATTTAAAAGGAAAAATCAATAAATATTTTGATATAAAAAATGATATCAATAATGGGTCATCAATATCAGGTTTTATATCAGGTCATTCAGCGGGATTTAGTCAAGATAACAATAATTATCAGACTGGATTTTCTCAATCATCTAATATGGTTAATGAAATTACTGAAGAGATTCCTAAAGATGATAAATACTGGGAATTAATTAAAAAAGTTTTTGAATATTTGATCGAAGAAAGTGATGAAAATATTGAGAATTTTTTCAAAGATTTATATGAAAAAGTTCAAAATGATTTAACAGAAATTTCAGAAGTTTTAGAAGTTTAAAATGAAAATAAGATTTTTGAATTTACACTCATTTTTTTATAAACTATATTATAAAAAATATAAATTTTTGTCTTTTTTTAACTTTGTCCTATATGTTTAATATCATTTTTTGCTTATTTTTTAAAAGAGTTAAAAAAATAAATAAAATAATAAATACAAAATTATTTAAAAAAAAATTAAAAAAAAAATAAACAAACGATTATTTTAGTAAGTATGATTTATTATTAGGACATCAATTAGACACATTATTAATTAAAACAGAAATATTTCTTCAATGTAAGAACTTACCAAAAATTACAAATTCCTTAAATTCATTTATTATAGATTATAGAAATGAGAAAGTTGGGTTGAAATAGGGCAAACAGAAATATATAGATATTCAATCAATCCATCTTATATAAAATCTTTTATAATGAATTATCATTTTGAAGAAAACTCAAATTCTCAAAAAATTAAAATTTGAAATTAACTTTAAAGAACATGATGAAATAATTAATATAGATAATGTAATAGTTACATTAAAAGATATTTTAACTTCTAAAAATCAAGAATATATAAAAGAAATTGATCCAGATAAAAAAAGTAAATTAATTATACGAGGACAACAAAAGAAATTTTTAATTTTCTTTAAATTCTTTGTTATATCTTCAAATTTTTATAATATTATTGTTATCAATTTTATTTCTTTTTCCTTTGAATGAAAATTATTAGAATTAAACTTTCTTCTATTTAATAATTTTCCAATAAAAAATCTTTAACAGAATTAAAATTTTAAAAAACTTAATATAATTACATTAAAATTATCTAAAGAAATATTTATATTCAATTATTTTTTATAATCAAAATAATTATACCTCACTTTATTTAAAGGAAAGTTTAATAAAAGCAATCTCTCTTCAAGAGTAAAATTCCCAAAAATTAAATGACTTAATTTAAGCATAATAGTTAGATGAAAAAAAGTATTCTCAGAAAGAATAAAAGAGAATTACTAAATTCATTAATAATAAAAATATATTGAATAGTTTCTTTGTTATTTCCTTTTCCACCAATGATAAATATATTATCTTTATCACCAGGAATTGAATAAGAAATATTATAATTTCCAGAATTATGAATAATATTAAAATCTCCTTTACCAGTTAAATTTCTTTTTACAACACTATTAATAAATCATTAAACATATTATTACAAAAGAAAATAAATAATTAATTGCCTTTAATATATAAAAGAGCATGAAACCTTATAAAGTGAAATTAGCCTTGATATTACTCCATTTTTAATTATCAATATTATATTGTAATTTCAGAATAATTTTTAAGAATGCTCCAATTAAAAATAATATAGAAAGATTAGATAATTTCCAGAAAAAAGACTTAATCATATAATGATAATTGATGCTCAAAATAATTTATATATTGTTGCAGCAAATTCAACTTCGATATATAAAGTTTTTTATAATCATTTACTTCATTTTTTTTCTGATTTAAATCCATCTTTTCACTTTAATTCCACTTAATAATATATCAAATATTTCTTTTCTATTTATTGGAACACATACTATTTTTCAATCTATTTCATGTACTATATTATTATAATAATCACTATTTAAATAGATTTAAAAAATAAAATATATACTTTATCTATTCTTTGATTTATTATTTTTAATTATTCTCGGAAAATTTCATATTATTCAACATCTAATTTTAATTTATTTTTTTCATTTGCAATTTCTTTTATTTTTTATCAAATGTTATAAATATATTTTCATCAATTATTAAATATTCAATTAAAAATTGAACTTTTAATTATATAAACCATAATCACAATATTTTTTAAGTAAAATTAAATTTTTCTTATACTTTCTAATTAATACTTTCTTTTTCAAGAAATTAGAAATAATATATAGAAATATCTTTTAATAATTTATTAAGAATAAATAATTGTTTCTTTTAATTCATCAATAGTGACTTAATTAAAGCCTTCAATAGTAATTTTTAAATCTTGAAATAATTTTTCATCAAAAATTAAGATTATAAATAATCATTTTCTTTCATTTCATGATTTTTTTTTTCAGGATTCATATCACAAGAAGAACAAAGACTTTTATGACAAATAAAACATTAAAATAAGGATATTTAGCTTTATGTAAAGGACAATATTGTCTATATAATCTTAATTTATTAATTTATTATAATCATCTATCTTTCATCTGCGAAAGATAATATATATTTTTGTAATGTGGGCATAAAAAATCTAATGTTTCATTTTCTTTTTGAGATACTTTCTATTATATTTTTAAATATTCTTAATCCTATTTTCCTATGTTTGTTGTTTCTATTATCATTTTTGTTAAATTTTTAAATGTTATGTTATCATTCACATTGAATGTATATCTTGTATCTTTGTCTACTATAAATATTACTTTTAGAATTTTCATTTTCTATTTTTATTGATTATGTAAAATAATATTAGAAGATAAAATTTTATAAGAACTTTGAAACAAAAAATAATGCATTTTAAAGAAAATTTCTGCAGTTTAATTTCAATATCAACTTTATTTCTATTTACATTCTTAATATTTATACAATTAATATTTATAATATTATTTCCATTAATTATTTGATTGATTTTTAGAAATAATGTAACATATTTTATTTCATTGGAATTTTAAATTTAAATCCACCTTGATTTTAATTTATTTAATTGTTGTAATGTTAAAGTTTGATAAATAATATTAGGAATACTTTTAATTATCATTATATGTAAATTTAAAGTTACTTTCAAATATTAATGTTTCTTCAAACTCAAAATTATTTTTTTATTAATTCTTCAGGAGTGAAAATATAATTCTTATTTTATTTTTCTTTTTACAAATTTATTATATTTTCTATTATTATTTTATTATCAAAAATTTTCTTTTTAGAAACAGGACAAATGATATTTTCTTCACTTGTTTTTTCAATTGTTGATAATACTTTATCTTTTTTGTTTATATTGAAATGTTAGGATAAATAAATTTTCTATTCTTTCTAATTATTTCTTCTAATTTTATTATTTCTAATTTCTGACATTCAAGTTAAATTTTTTTTGCTTTAATTTTTTTTTATTTTTTATGAGTCAATTAACTATTAATTTTATTGATTATTTAGAGGAGAATGACAAAAAGAAAGTTGAGCAATATTTACCTTTTTTAATTTGTGAGAAATGTAAGGAATTAATGTTAAATCCGGTATTTTGTTCTATATGTCAAAAAACATTTTGTGAGAAATGTTCATGTGAACATAAAGAAGAATTAAGAAGACCAAGACATTTATTTCAATTATTAGAAGAAAAATTATTAATTAAATGTAAATATAATTGTCAAGAAGAAACTTTTCCTTTAATTCAAATTTTAGAACATATAGAAAGATGCCCTTACAAAAGTAGATTTATTAATAAAAATTGTATGATAATAGATGATATATGTGATAATGTTATTGATACTGATGTTGATAAAATAATTCCTTATAATACTCAATTAACTAATGATTTATTTTTAAATAAAATTATTAATAAAATTGAAGATGAAAATAATGATGAAAAAAATATTAAATGTTATATTTGTAATGAATCTTTTAATAATCAAACTAATTTTATTAAACATTTAATTTTATGTGGTTCAAAAGAAACTAAAGTTATTCAAGAAATTAAACCTGAAGAAATTGAAAAAAAATTTGAATCTTTATGTGTTAATTTATCTAATTCACATAGAGAAAAAATAAAAGTTCTTGTTTCTCAAAATTTAAATGAAATAAAAGAAAATAATTTAAAATTATCTTTTTATTCTTATCCTCTTTTAGAAAAGGAAAAGACTTTAAAATCAATAAAAGAAAATTTATTGGATGAAGAATTTATAAAAAAAGAACTTTCATCAGATCCAATTTATAATAGTTTATTTGAAAAGAAAAAAGAATTATTTCTTCAAAAAGAAAAATTATTGAAAAAATATCAGGAAAAAAATCAAGAAAAAAAGGAAAGGATAACAAAAACTCAAAATATTTTAATAAAAAACAATAAAGAGTTAATAAAAAATTATTTAGAAAAAGTAAGCGAATATAATTGGTTAGATTTAGTAATAAAAACATTTACTCCTTCAATTAATAATGGAAGTTGTTTTTTATGTAAAAGTATAACTAAAGATAAATATTATTGTCCAATTTGTAGGAAAAAATATTGTAAAGGAAAATGTGCAATTAAATGTAAAAATACCGATTGTGAGAAAATTTTATGTCCTCAATGTTGTGAATCTTGTGATTTATGTGGTTCTAAAAAATATTGTATTAATTGTCAAAGATTATGTTTTAGTGAATTATGCAATAATAAATATTGTCCTGTTTGTATTGAAAAAAATAAACATCAAGTTAAAGGACCTTATGATAATTGTAAAATTTTTAAATGCAAACATGAAAAAATTATTGAAACTTGTTGTATAATGCAAACTTTATATTGTAATTTATGTAAAAAGAGAATGTGTTATAAATGCATTGAAAAAGATGAAGAACATAAACAATATAATATTGAATTATAATTATTCTTTTGTTTTTAATTCTCTTTTTTATATAATTTAAATTTCATTTAAATATATTTTATTAAGAAAAAAATGAATTGGGATGGTGATTTAGTTAATCAAAGTCAAATAGAAAGATTAAGTATTTTAAATAAATTATTATCTAATGCTTTTGGAAAAGAAAAAGATAGTTCAATTACTTTTCATGATATAATTAATAGAGAACAAGAATGTGTAAATGATTATTTACAAAATCCTTTTTTTTCTGATTTTATGAAATATCGTCATTCAGAAAGAAAAAAAAATAATATTAAAAGATTTAAAAAAAATTATTCAGTGTTTTTAAGAAAACAAATAGATTTCATAAAAAAAGATAATAATAAAATAAATGAAAATAAAAAAGATGAATTAACAAAAGAAGAATTAGAAAAGAAAATGGTTTTGAAAAAAATAATGAGAGAACAAAGTTTACCAAATATTTTTATAACAAGGAAATCAGTTCCATTAAAAAAAACTTCAATATCAAATTATATAGAAATAATAGAAAAAGAAAAAGAAGATACAAAAAAATTAGAAAATAATAATGATACTAAAGATAAACCTTGGTTTATTGATTTATCAGATAATAATCCAATCAAAAGATTATTATTTGATAAAAAAAATAAAACAGAAAGAAATGATTATATGAAAATCATTAAAAGAATGAAAAAAACAAATTTTATTAATGGAGAAAAAAAGCCTAGTTCTTTTTTACAAATTATTAAAAATCAAATTGATAAATTTCAAGAACAATCTAATGTGAGAAAATGGGGAAAAGACCAAAATTATAGAATCAGTAAATTTAATCAATTAATTAAAAAATGTTCTTTAGAAATTAATAGAGGAAAAAAATTAGTTAAATGTATTGATGAAAATAATGAAAAATTAAATGAGAAATATGAAGAAATTCAAAATTTAAAAAATAAATTAAATGAGAATCCTATTCCCAAAATTACTGATTATGATAATAAATCATTTAATAAATATAAAATATTAGAAGAAAAAAATTTTCAACAAATAAAAAAGAAAATTAATTTAAAAATTTCTGATGATTATGTTTTTCAAAATAAAAAATTATATAATGAGTTTATGAAACAAATTGATATAGAAGCATATGAAATTTATTTGAAAGAATTAAATGAAATTAATAAAGAAAAAAAGAAGAATAAAGATATAGAAAAAATAAAAATGGAAAAAATAGAAAATATACTTACTAAAACTTTTAAACAAAAAGAATTTTTAAAATCAAAAATAGCTGAAAAAAAAAAGCATTATAATTTATTAAAAAAAGAAGAAAATTTAGGACCATATTATCCATTACCAGGAGAAATTAATCCTCCAATAAATCCTATTGTGGAAGAAATATTAAAGAAAAAAGAAAAAGAAAAAGAAAAAGAAAAAAAAAAAAATTAATATTATATAAATATGCAAATATATATGTACAATAATATTTAAATTTTTTTAAAAAAAAATTTACAAAAAAAAGAAAAAATTTTCATTAATTTTAATTACTGTTATTTATTTTTATATATTCTTTTAGGTGAAGGAGGATATTCACTTTTATTCCAATTATCTTTAATCCAAACACTATAATTATCTTCACAAGTTAAAATTTTAGGTTGAATTTCATAAGATTTTTTAATTAATAACATAGCACCACTATTATTAAAATTACCACAATAATTTGTAGCAGAGAAAATAGAAATAACTTTATCATTAAATATTTTTTCAATTCCAGAATCACAAACATCATGACTTCTAATTAACATTTTCATTTTATTTTGAGTTAAAAATTCATTTAACATTTTATCATCAAAATGAGATTTTCTATAATTAAAAGTAAAATTATTAACATTATATTCTTCTTTATAAGTATTTCCTGTTGGTGTACTCCATAATAATTCTTGTACAATATTATTATCTTTTATTGAAATTGGTTTTTTAATATTATTTATATCATTTATTGTTTTTACATGTTCACCAATTCCACTATGTATACAAATAATTTGATTATTTATTATTGCTGCTAATGGTAAATACTCAAATAATTCACATATTTTTTTAAATATTGAATTTTTATCACTTGTATTTTCATTTAATTTATTTTTACATTCTTCAGCTAATCCATAATGTTTACTTATTTCAATATCATCTTGACTTCCTCTTAAAATATGAAAATTACTATTATATTTAACTTTAAGAGCAATTAATAATAAAAATGTTTCTAATGAAAATGCTCCTCTATTAACTAAATTACCTAAAAATAAATAATCCATACTTCAATATCTCCTTTAAATTCACTTGGTCTTCCGAATAAACTAAAATATCTCATTAAATCATTATATTGTCCATTTATACTTCCAAATATTTTAACTGGAGATCTTAAAGTTATTACAGTCGGACTTTTCATTAACATATTTTTACAATCTGTTATTAATTTTGATATATATTCTTTATTCATTACTATAATTTCTTCCTTATTTTTATAAGGAATATATTCTTCATCTGGATTTGGTAATAATTGTAAAAATTCTCTTACTATATCTTCATCGTATTCTGATTGTCTTTTTGAATTTAAATCATTTTGCTTATCTCCTATTTTTTTATCTACTTCAGTTAATTTACTATATGATATTTCCTTAATTAATGTCCCTAAATTATTTTCTTCTGGAATATTATATACTACAACTCTATTATTTAATTCAAAATGATTTTTATTCCCTCCATTTAAATGATTATTCTTATTATTAGCATTACTTCTAATTAAAAGAGTATTAATATGCTCACTTAATTCCTTTTTCAATATTTCATTCTTAGAAAATAAATTAATAATATTAATCCTATATAAATTTGAATTAATTTGTGAATTATTTTCACTGTCAAACCCACCATAAATAAAAAGATACAACTCTACTTTTTCTTGATTATTACTACTATTCCCATTAAAATAAATCCAGACAGTATGTCTAAATAAGCCAATAGTACCAAATCTAAACCATTTCTTAGAAACAAAAGAAAAAACATCAAAAGTAGTTTGAATATTATTACTAGCTCTTCCACCAACAACAAATAAAAAGGGACCAAAAATAGAAGAACTTTGTTGATGTCTTGCAATAGGAACAACATCCCCATTTCCAGTTATATTTCCCCATTTATATTCACTACCTTCTTTATATAATAAATTTAAATCTTTTAAACTTGAATTTTGATTTCCTCTACCTCCAAATAATATCATTGCATCACTACCTCCATTATATTTACTATAAACACATGCCGAATGATATAATCTAGCTGAAGGATTACTTCCAATGATATCTAATTTTACCCATTTAAAAGGAGTTTTATCAGTAGCAAATACCCAAACATCACTCATAATTTCATTTCTTTGATTTTGTGAACCACTTGAACTACCACCAAAAAGAACAAGAACTGGTAGAATATATACCATACTGTGTCCATATCTTGGACCTGGAGTAGCTCCTTCTATTGGTACTTGCATCCAAGAAGCGTCTTCATTATTCTTTATATCAAGGAACCATAAATCATCCTGAGCATATTGACCATTCCCTATTGAACCACCATAAAATAAGAGTTGTGATTCCCTTACTGTTGCACTGGCGTGAGCTGCACGAGCATGAGGAGTACGTCCTATAGAGGAGGTTTCTAACTTCTTCCATTGGTTTGTTGGCATGCTGTATAGATATAAGTCTGCAGTCATTGTGTAGTTTCCTGGAGTTGATATTGCTCCTCCAAATACTACTATTGTTGTCTTTGAGACTAAGTTCACTGTGTGACCAAAACGAGGAGGTGGAAGTGTGTTACTTGATATTATTTCTGCGTGGTTTTGAAGGATTTTTGTGTCTTGCATTTTTTTTTGTTTTTAAAATTATTTTTTTTGGAATTCTTATAAAATTTAAAAAACAATTTTTGGTTAATTTATTTATTTTATTATCTTGTTTTGAATTTAATTTAAATTATTTAATTATACCCTAATTATTATTATTATTACTATTATATATTTTTCCTAATTTATTTATTATTTCAATATCTTCCTTTTCTAATACTAAATGATTAAAAAAATTATTTGAAATTTCAATACTATATTTTATTTTATCTAATAAAGGTTTTTTTAATTTAGAATTGATTTTATTTTCATCACAAAATTTATTTATAGCATTATTAATATCTTTATCATCTTTATATATAATTAACTCTTTAATTTCACCTTTTATATTTATTTTAATTTTTAATATTTCTTCTTTTTTTTCTTTAGGTTCATAATTATATTTACTAATTTTAGTAGGTTGAGTATTTATATAAGAAAATATTTCTTCCTCATCTATTGGTTCATAAGAATTATTCATATTATTATAAGTTTGATTTCCATAATAATTATTATTCTTTTTGAAGTTATAATTATCATTATAAGTATAATTTTCATATTGTTCATAATTATCATATGAATCAAAATTATTATAATAATATTTTTTATTATTTTCATAATAACCTAAATTAAATGTGTTATTTTTATGATTATTATAATGACCTTGTTTCTTATAATGATTATTTAAATTGGGTCTTTTATGATAAGGTGTTTTATTCATTTTCACTTTAATTATTTTTTAACAAAAGAAAGTATAAAAAATAAATTTTAATAGAAAAAAAATACTTTAAAAATAAAAATAAAATAGAAAAAAAAATCATTAAAAAAAGCAAAATATCAATTAAATAACTCAAAAAAACAAAAATATAAATAAAAAGCCAATTTTATTTGTTTTTTAAATGTTCTGCAACAACAGAAGCTAAAGCAATAGAATAAAGTTTAGTTTCAATACTATCACTTCTACTGGTTAAAATAACAGGAGCTTTAGTTCCAGTTAAAATACATCCATTTAAAAATTGTGTAGTATGAACAATTAATTTATAAGCTAAATTTCCAGCATGAATATCAGGGAAAAGTAAAATATCAGCATCACCAACAACTTTTCTTCCTAAACCATTTTTATGTTCACAAGCTTCTCTGGAAATTGCCATATCTAAACTTAAAGGACC
>JAJJLU010001081.1:0-10400 GCA_023807065.1 Isotricha intestinalis
AATCCCCAATCCCCAATTTTACAATTTTTTTTATTGTTATAATTAATAACACTAATCTAAAAAATTGAAAAAATTTTTAAAAAAATATAATAATAAAATAAATTTTAAATTTTAATTTAAATTTAAATATTATAATTATTTTAAATAAATTCTTTTTAAAAAATAATTCTTGAAAAAAAAAGGCGAAAAAAAAAAAGGTGAAAAAAAAAAGGCAATAAAGATAAAAAAAAATTAAAAATAGAATTTTCATTATGCTTATCTTCTTAGTGTAGAGTACTTGCTTCTTGAAAATTTTAGAACTCTTTTTTTCTTTGTGTTGTGAATAAGTAACTATAACTTTCAAATTAAGATTCATTCTGGATTTAGTGGAATAAAAGAAACTTATTGTTTCTTCTCAAATAGATTGTTTATTTACCCAGAAAAAAATAATAATAGAAAAAAATAAAAGAATCTTTTATATCCATTCATAGAGAAGAAGATTTAATTGATTATAATATTAATGAAATGATTTATATGATGTTAAAATTTTTCAATTCAAGATAAATAATGAAAATTTTTTATTTAAAATTAATAATCATTATAAATTATTTAATATTTATTTAAATTAAAATAAATAAGATAAAAAAATATATTTCAGGAAATTATAAAAAATATATTTTTGATTATTAAAATTATGGAGAATTAATTTATTTATATTTTTTGATTCATTATCTACATCATGGTTAAGAAAAAAATTGTATAAAAATTTATTCCAAGGAATTAAAGAATGAAAATTACAATGAATCATTCAAATTTTATAGGAATAAAATAAAAGGATTTTTTAAAGAAATATACTATCTACAATTTCAATAATGAATTATTTTAAAAATAAAAACTTTAAAGTTTTAGAAATTAATAAAAAAAATAGTAATATTTAATTCACTTAAAATTTATAATTTACCTTTATATATATAATTTATTGTAAAAAAAATTTTTTATATTTTTCTCTATTTTTTTGTCTTAAACAATTCATTTTTAATATCTTCAAAATTTTCAGTTTGACTTAAATTAAGTCCTTTTTTATTAGAATTTTCCTGAGTTGTAACATCATTGGTATTAAAACTTATATTAGAAGAACAATTATCTTCTTCTTCGAATTCTAAATTTGAATAATTAGAATTATATTTTAAAATTTCTTTGTAATTTAACATTTGTTTTTTAGAACTATTATTCTTAATAACAGTACTACTTTCCCTATCATGAATGATAACTGAATCATTATAATCTTCTATATTATCATTATAAGAATTTAATTCCAAATTAACATTTTCATTTTCATTATTATTATTATTATCATAAATAATTTCTTGATTATCATTATGAATTTCTTTATAGAATACATCTTTATTTTTTTCTATAAAATTAATTAATAATTTTTTAGAACCCGATTTTTTAATAAACTTATGATCTAATAATTGAGGAATATTAGGTCTTTTATTAGGATCAGTATTTAAGCATAATTTCACAAAATCATTAAATTCATTACTAAAATGATTATTATCTTTTAAACCTTTAATAGGATTTTGAATTATTTTTTTCATAGCAATGATAGGTTTAAATTCACTATAAGGAGGTTCACCTTCAACTAATTCATAACATGTAATTCCTAAAGACCAAATATCTGTTTTTTCATTATATTTTTCTCTCATAATAACTTCAGGACTCATCCAATAAGGACTTCCTACTCTATTATTACTATTTATATTATATTTATTCACTGAAATACCAAAATCACAAATTTTTACTCTTCCTTCTGAACTTAATAATAAGTTATGAGCTTTTATATCTCTATGAATTATATTGTTTGAATGTAAAAATAATAAACCAAATAATATATTTTGAATTATTGTTGATATTAATTCTTCATTTATTTTATTATTAATTCTATTCAAATATGTTAATATATTTCCATATTCAAAATATTCTAAAATTAACCATATTGTATTATCTTCATTTAAATAATAAACTCCATAGAATTTTTCTATGAAAAGATTTTTGTTTTTAACAAATCTAAAAAAATTGATTTCATTTTTAATTGAATCAATGTTTTTTTCTATTTCATGACATATTTTAATAGAATAAATTTTATTTGTTTTTTTACTTATTCCTTTATAAACTTTACAAGTACTTCCAATTCCAATTAGTTCTATTAATTCAAATAAATCTTTTGGACAATATTCATTTGTTAAATAATTCCTAAAAATATTCATATATTAAAATTAAATTTTCCGATAAAAAATATAAAAAATAAAGATTTATTTAATCAATAAAATTTATTTAATGGTATTTACATTAATTATTAATAATTTAATTAATTATTGATAGCAAGGATAAGATTATTTTCAGTTGTAATTTTATTATCACAATATTTCATATAAAATGTTTTAAATCCTTTATTAATTAAATAAATACATCTAGCTATATCAACAATATATTTAGAAATTAATCCAATATATTTTTTAGATATTTTTTTTTGAATAAAAATTTCTTCAAAGGCTTTTTCTTTTTCACTTTTATTTTTTTCTTTATCATTTATAGGACCAAAAATCCAACTAGTAGCTTTAAATAAAAATATAATTTGTTTAACATTCATTTTTAAATCATCAATATAAAAATCAATATTATTTAATAATTCAACTCTACAAATATGATGACAACAAGTAGCCATACATAAACCTTTAATTTTATTTAAATTATTATAATTAAATAAACAAGTTAAAGATAAATCAAAAGCACATCCACAAATATGTTTAGCAACTCCAATAAAATAATAATTTTCTTTTAATTTTTCAAAAGTTTCCTTTTCAACAGGAATTTCTTCAATTTTATCTAAATAATTTAAATTAAAATCAATAATATCTGTTCTATATCTTATCATATTTTTTCTATTTTTTTCTTTTTTATATCTTAAACCTCCTTTTCTTTCTAATAAAATTATAGGAGATTTTTCATTATTTATTTTACTTATTTCTTCACTTAAACCTCCTTTTCCAGCTCCAAATTCTATAATAATACAATTTTCAGTGTTAATATCCAATAAATTTGATTTAAAAATTAATTTACTTATTGCTTCATTTTGAATTTCATGTTTTTTACTATGAATTATTTGATCTGTTTCATTTAAATCTTTTTCTATATTTATATTTATTCCACTTATTAAATAATTTATATCTTTATTTTCATTATTTTTATTATAATTCTCTAATATTAATTCTCTTAATTTATTGTCTTCTACATATTTTGAATATATATTCTTGCATATTTCATATGATGATATTATTAAATCAATCATTTTTGAATATTCCTCAATTTCTAAATCTTCATATTTCATATTATATAATTTTTCTAATTCTTCTTTTGAAGGAAGAGAATAATTTTTATTTTCTTTTGCCTTATTTATATTTTCTGAATACCAAGGAAATTCTTTGTGTTTGTTTTCATTTTTTAAAGTATTACAGTTTTTAAGATGATTTTCATATTTTGATTTTAAAATTCTATGTTTTGAATCATAAGGACATATTAAAAATTCTTCTTCTTCATTTGGTTTATGATAAACACAAAATTCACTTCCATTATATTTATTAAAATTACAATATTTAAATTTTTTTATTATATAAAATTCACATTTATTTGTGTCTGGATTATGAATGGGAATTTCTTTTTCTTTTCCTTTATATATTATTTTTTTTGTTGGTAATTTTAAACTATCTTCTTTCAATTTTATTTTTTCTTCTTCTTTTTTCTTTTTTTTTTCTATTTTTAAATCAATTTTTTCCATTTTAATTTTAAAACAGATAATTATTTAATTTTATGATAAAGTAATATAAAAAATTTAGAAAAATAAATAATTTAATAAAATATTACATTTAAAATTTGATTAAATAAAGAATAACTATTATAATTTTTCCCCATTATAATTTATAAATTATTAACATTAAAAAAAAGAAAACATTAATATTTTTATTTAACCCAATAATTTATAACAATTTAAAATATAGTTTTAAAAAAATAAAAATTTTCTAATTATATTTAAGTCAAATAATTCTTATTTTTATTAAGTTCATATTATTAACCCAATATTTATAATTCTTATATTAATCAAATATTATAAAAATTAAATGTTTTTAACAAATAAAAAATCTATTTTTTATGCTCCTTAAACATATTTCCTACTTTTTGTTTTAGTACTTTATTATTAATAAATTTTTCCAATCCTTCTAAACCAATAACAATAACAGACAAATTATCTCCTGACATTTTATCCATAGAATTCTTAATAATCATATTACAAATATCTAAAGATACTAAATTAATATCATTTCTTCTTTCTTTATCAGTATTTTGAATAGCAAACCAAGCACAATCAATAATTTCATTATTTTTCAACATATCAAAAATCCCATCACATCCTAATATAATAAAATCACATAAATTATTATTTTCAAAAATAAAAATTTCAGGAGTAGAAATAATTTGATTAGGAATTCCTCCTAAATTTTTAAATTTAGATTTAGGATCTCCAATAGTTCTACTAACTGAAAGATCACAAGGATAAATTCTATAAATAACATCTACATCATTAGTATATTTATCGAATTCTTTTTCATTTTGAATAATTGTAACTTTATTAATATCTCTAAAAGGATCATCATTATCAATATAAACTTTACAACCGGATTTAATAATTCTTTCAAATTCTTTAGGATTATTAGGCTTATGATCAATAGTTAAAGGACGAATTTTACTTCCATTTTCCATTGACATAATTGCTCTTGAATCTCCTATATTACATAAAAATATTTTATTATCAACTATTAAACATACTAATACACATGAACCGCTAAAATCAGTTTTTTCATTATATTTATTTAAATCATCTGTAGTTAAATTTTTAAATTGTTGATTAAATTCATTTTCTGCTCTTTCAATAGCTGAGATTAAACTTTGTTTAACATCAATAGGAAAATTTTTATCTTCAAGAATAAAATTTAATAAATTATCTCTTAAATAAATAGAACATTTATCTCCTCCATGACCATCAAATATTGCAAAATATGATATTTTTGGCCAAGTTTTTAATTTTGAATTATGAGGTTTTTTAATATTTACACATACTGCAATTTTATCTTCATTATCATCTTTAAGTAAACCATGATATGAATTAAAAGCATATGATTTTATTATTCCAAAATGTTTTTGAGACATTTCTCCTTCTTCATATCTTGGATATTCTTTCTTTAAAATGTCAATTGATAAATCTTCTTCCTTTTGTAATTGTAATTCGTTTGTAACTTCTGGTTTTGATTTAAAGTTTATTAACGGTGATACATTATTTATTATTTTATTCGCGAAATTTTGAGCATTTGTTAATGTGTGACTGTCTTTTCTTTTGTGATTTGCTTTTTCATTCTTCATTAATTTGGATTTATCTGTTTTTGGCTGTTTAACTGAATTTGATTTTTTTGTTCGACGACCTTCCATTTTTTTTTATTTTATTTTACTTTTATTTTTATGTATTTTATTCTTGATTATTTAATTTTTTATATTTAATGTTGTAATAATTTTTTTGATTTTTAGTTATGATTCATTTAAAAATTTATTTTTTAAAAGGAATTTTTTATATTTTAATTATAAATATATATAATTAAATAAATTTCTTTATATTTTAATTATAAATATATATAATTAAATGAATTATTTATTTATTTATTTTTCTTTTTTTTAAGGATTGTTAAATTTATTTGAAATAATTTTCCTAATAATAGGATGATAAATATTTTTATTTTTTTCAAAAAAATCTTTAGCTTCATTAGGTTGAAAATCAAACCAATAAAAATAAAGATATTTAACAAATTTTAATCTCCCATTTTCAAGAAGAAACTTTTTAACTCCATTTATACAATCTTCACTTTTTATTTTTAATCCTAAAAGAAACCACATATTCATAATTTCAACATTATAATAATCTTTTTCAAACCCTAAAATATTTTTAATATTCTTATAAACATCAATATTAATTTTCTCAGAATTAATAAAAGAATAAATTAAAAAATATAATTTAACATTATGATTCATTTGAATAAATAAATTTTTATCTTCTAAACTGGAATTTCCATTAATAAATTTATCAAATAAATTTAAAGCATTATCACATAAAGAACTTTGAAAATTAAATTCAGCAAAAGGTTTTCCATAAGAATTAATCCATAAATCCCAATCAACATTACTTAATATTTCTTCTCCATCTTTTCCTTCTGTATTTTCCATAATATATTGTTCATAAACTTCTTTAAAAGCTTTATAATCAATACTATTATATTTATATTTTTGAATATAAATTTGAATCATTAATTGAAAAACTTCATTACCAACTAAACTTTGTAAATAATATAAAAATTGAAATCCTTTTTCATAAGGAATTAAAGAATAATAATCAATAGGATCTAAACCATAAATATCAGGATTTAAAGAAGTAAAAGTAGAATCTTCTCCTAATTTTTCTATATCATGAATCACATTTTCAAATCCAATTAAATATTCTAAATTTTCCATTTCTTCACCATATAATAATCCTATTACTTTTCTTTCTATAAATTTACAAAATCCTTCATTAATCCAATAATTCTTCCAATTTTTATTTGTTAATAAATTCCCTGTCCAAGAATGAATCATTTCATTTATTAATATATTTAATAAAGATTTATCCCCTGATAAAATTGAAGGAGAAATAAAAGTTAAATTTGGATTTTCAATCCCAGCGAATGGGAAATTAAAAGGTAATATTAATATATTAAATATTTCCCATTCATAATTACTACCTAAATAATATTCTATATTTTCTAAATATTTTTCAATGTCTTCAAATTCTTTTTCAGCTTTTTCAATTAAGCCAATTTCAGTATATATTCCACATCGATTTGATAGTTTTTTATATTCAAAATTACCACAAGCAAAAGAAATTAAATAAGTTGGAATAGGTATTTTTTGTTTATATAATATATTATTTTTTTTTGTATTTGAATTATAAAAAAATCCTCTTTGAATTCCACTGAATAAAAATTTATATGGGTTTTCAACTTCTAAATTTGCTTCTATTGTTACTTTTGCAAAAGGAGAATCTTGACAAGGAAATAAATTCCTACATTGAATAAATTTACTTTGAGTATATATAAAAGAATATTTTTTATTAAATGTTTGTTCTTTATCTATAAATTGAAGAGCAGAATTTTCTTTTGTTATAAAAGTTATTTTTATTTTTAAATAATCTGGTTTTGGATCTTCAGAAAATTCAGGTAAGAAAATTATTAAAGGAGTTCCTAAAGTATTTTTAAATTCATTTTCTTCGTGAATTTGAAAATTTAAAGGATAAACATTATTATTTTGAATATATTCTACTTTTTCAATTTGAGGTCCTTTTAAATCTAAGACTAAATAATTTATATTTTTATCAATATATAAATATGTTGTTGTTATTGATCCTGATAATATTTTTTTTTTAATATCTAATGAGGCAAAAATTTCCATTTCTTTTTGAATAATTTTATCAAAATTAGAATATGAAGATATATCTTCTGGATTTAAATCTATTGTTATTGTTCCTTCTTCTGTCATTTTTTTAATTTTTTAAATTTTTGATTTTTAAAATTATTTATAATTTAAATATTTGATTAAAATATATATTTTTAAGATTCAACAAATATATTTTCTTTTGCAAAATTATACATTCTTTTAGCATAAAATTCAGGTTCAACTGCTGATATATTTTTTATATTTTTCCCATGAAAAATATATTTATATTTATTTTCAAGAAATTTTCTAGCATTATAACTTTGAAGATAATCAATTATTCCTAAAATATAAATATATTTTAATTTATTAGATTTAAATATTTTATATTTATATCTTTCATCAGCAAACATCTCAAAAACTTTATTATAATCTTGTTCTTTATTTTGAGGAGGAATTTCATAAATATAAAATAAAAGAGAATAATCCATAATATTTGATATTTTCAACATATTTAAATCAGAGTATAATTTATCTAAAACTTCACTAATTATTCCACTATTAAAATCAATTAATTCATCATTCATTTTTTGAATATTAAGAAAATCTAAATCTTTTAAAGCATGTCCTCTTTCGACTTTCCTCATATTTGCAGTTCTTCTTCCTTGCAAAGATCCTTTTAAATCAAAATAATGTTTAAAATAAATATTATCAAATCCTAAAGGATTAATATTTTGCATTAAAACAATATTAATTTTAGAAACTCCTCCTATTATAATAGAATAAGCTCCATATAATTTTGCAAGTAAAGTTTGTTCATTTTCTATAATATGATTATAATAATTTTCCATAAAAGGATTTAATAAAGTATTTAATTCTTCATTATTAATAGTTTTAATTATAAATTGATTATCATATGAAAAAAAAAAAAAACTTCCACTTTTACCTTGACTTTCTTTCATTTTATTAATATTATCAAAGTTCTCAATAGGATTTAAAGACTCACAAATTTTCTCATCAATTTCATCTATTTTTCTTAAATACTTAAATACTTTAGGACAATATTCTATTATTTCTGCATCATATGTATTTAAACTTTTTATTGTCATTGATATTGATTTAATTGAATAATCATCAAAATCATCAATAATGGAATTTATTGTTATTATATTTTGATGCTTTTTTTTATTCATTTCTATTTTAAATGTTGATACATCTATTTGATTATCAAATAATTGTTGATATTTTATTTTATGCTGTTTTTTTTTTGAAAAATCTTTAGGTTCTAATTCATTTAAATTTTTAGAGATTAAACTATAATATTTTTTCTGAACTTGATTTTCAATATCATCACTTGTGTTTATTCCTTTTAAATCAGATTCATTTTTTATTAAATTATACGTTGTTTTTCTTATTAAATCTAATTTATCTTCTTTTCTATTTTTCATATCTTCAAAAATATTATTTAAACCATATAATATACAACACATAAATTCTAAATTCATACAAGATGATATTACTGTTGTTAATGGTTGGTCTTTTCCAAAAAAATTAGAATCTTCTTCATGCAAAACGGAAAATTTATTTAAATTGTCTTTTTTTTTCAAACATGAAAACAATATTTTTTTAAGATTTGGTTGTCTAAAAAAAAACATTATGAAGCTTATAGATAAGTTACTAATCAAAGCAAAATCTTTCAATAAATTTTGATTTTTAATTTCAAATTGAGATAAATTTAAATCTATTACAAATAACATTGTAGGAAAGAAAACTATAAGATAAAAAAATGTATATAAAATATGACATATTACAAAATTATTTTTCAAATTTTTTATTATAAATCTACCACAACAAAACCTATTTATTAATAAAACAATTGAAATTATTCCAATGATTAAAAAGAGTACATAAGCTAAAAGATTTAATAATAAAATTCTTTTTATTGTATCGAAAAATATATTTCTAACATTATCTTTATCTTTAAGATCTGAAAAATACCAAAATAAAACAATAAACTCAGTAAAACAAAAAGTAAATATTGTAATTGAATATTTTGTAACTCTATTTTTTTGTTGAGCAACTGGATTTCTTAAAATAAAAAACATTTCTAAAGAAAGAGCACAATTTAATAAAATTGTATATAAACAAGTAATGATATTTAAATTAAAATTGGATAAATAAATTATATTTTTTGGAATTATTGGAAATTTTGATGTTAACTTATGAATAATTTCTACTTTTTCTACAACTAATCTTGAATAAATAAATACTCCTTCAGTTATACATATTTTATACATTATTTGTGAATAAACAGATGTATCATTTTTAATTGATAATATAATAATAAAAATAGATAATAAACTTAATATCCCACTAAGGTAAATAATATTGTCAACAGAAATCATAAATTTTTAAATTAAAATTCTTTAAATAAAATAAAAAATATAAAAAATGAATAAAAATTAATAAAATATATATGTTTAACTTATATACATACGAAAAAAACAAAAAATTAGAAAAACACAAGAAAAAAGATTTAAAGAAATCATCATCAGAAAAAAAAATTCATTCATTATTAACAAATAAATTAGTAAAAAGATATAATAGTAGAATAAATCATTTTATATTAGATATGGTAAAAAAGCCTTTAAAAGTAAAAGAATATCTTCCTCCTATGGAAACATGTAGAAAACTATTTTTAGAAGAACAAAATTATAAAATTTTAGGTCCAAAAGGTTTTGTATTAAAACATTATATTTCAGATAAAGAAAGAATAGAAAAATTATTAAAAGAAAAAAGAATAAATGGTGAAGATTATGATTATGAATCAGCAAAAAAAAATCAATTAAAATTAA
>JAJJLU010001082.1:0-10385 GCA_023807065.1 Isotricha intestinalis
TTTTTTATCTTGCATTACTTTATCTTCTTCTTTTTTTTTATCTTGAATTACTTTATCTTCATTTTCTTTCTAAGTTCTTTACTCTTTTTTCCCTTTTTTCTTCCTTATTCTATATTTTTTCATAAAATAATTCATATATTTATATTATTTTATTATTCTTTTCTATTTTTATTTTTCTTTATTTTTTTATATCTCATTTTTATTTTATTTATTTATCATTTTTTTTAAAATTTTATTTTCATATAATTTAATTTCTAGAATATATATTTATATGAAATAAAACAATTAAAAATAAATTAAATATCATAAACCTATTTAAAACTTTAAAAAACATGGAATCTTCCTCAAAATTTATAGAGAGAAAATATCATGATGGTCTAGAAGGAGAATTAGATGAAGATGGATTTTTCACAACTCCTAATGGTTCATTCTGGGATCCAGATTATGTATATTTCAACAGAGAAGGTTATGATAAACATGGAGGATATTATGATGATGACTATAATTATATCCCTGGTAAAGGATGGGATGAAGTTAATCAATGCTATATTGATGAAATTGATGATTATGAAGATGATTTTTTAGATGATGAAGGTGATGATTATAATTATCATAATGTTGAAATTGATGATGTTATTGATGAAGAAAAATATATTAATTTTGAAAAAGACATTGAAATTATTCAAGGTAAAATTAATAAAAATGAAGAATTAATTGATGTTCAAAATGATGAAAGTCAGTTTGGATTTAAAAAAGGTAAAAAAAGTGAAGAAGATAAAAAAAATGAAGATAAAGTAATTCAAGATAAAAAAAAAGAAGAAGATAAAGTAATGCAAGATAAAAAAAATGAAGATAAAGTAATACAAGATAAAAAAAAAGATGAAGATAATGAAATACCAGATAAAAAAAAAGAAGAAGAAGATAAAAAAAAAGAAGAAGAAAATAAAAAAAAAGAAGACAATGAAACCAAATGTGATGATTCAAAAAAAGAAGACAAAAATGAAGATGGAAAAAAACCTAAATCAAAATTAGCTATGTTATTTGATGAAATGGATGAAGAAGAGGCAAAAAAGAAAAAAGTACAAGGAGATAAACAAAAGACACAAGAAAAAAAAAAAGAAGAAGAAAAAAAAAAAAAGGAAGATGAAAATAAAGCAAAAGAAGAACAAACAAAGAAAAACAGTCAAAATTATAAAAAAAAAAGAAATAATTATAAAAAAGGAAGAAAATAAGTATTTGTTTTTTTAACAGTTTATTTTTTCTCTCAATTGAATTATTTATATTAATTAAAAGTAATTAAGAATTTTTAATCTATTTTTTTAAATAATCAAAAAAGGACTTAATAAGTAATAAAAGTAAAGAAAAAACAGATATAATTAAAATAAATCTTTTTCTTTATGAAAAGTTAATCCAGTTAAAATACTTCTCGTAATAGTTTCATACATTTTTCCTTCAATGAAATATTCTTTACTTTTTTTAATAAAACAATAAATACATTCAAATGTATTTTTTTCTCTATTAAATTTAAAAAAAGCATTTTCTCTAACTCTTTTACACAAAGAACATCTTTTAATAAATCTAATAGCAATACATAAATTATCTTCACTACTTTCTTTAATTTCATTTTTTTCTTCTTTCGAATTATTATTATTCATTAAATTACTATTTGATATTTTATAAGATTGAAGATCACTTTCACTTTCATGAATAGAAATTTTTTCTTCTTCATCATTAAATAAATCAATTTTCTTATAATTAATTAATAATTTATTACTTCTTGGACTATCTACATTTTCTTCATTTTGTTCATTTAAAAAATCATCATCACTTTCACTTTCATTTTCATTTTCATTTTCATCTTCAAATCCAAGATTATCAACATCAATATCTTTTAATAAAAAACTAAATTCTTTATAAACAAAATCTCTAAATAAATTAATTTTATCTTTATTTATTGATTCTAATTTAAATATCTTTTTATTAGAAATAAAAAAATCAATACATTCATCATCCATTTTTCTTAAAGTTAACTCAAATAATATTAATGAATTAAAACAATCTTCACATATTATTGTTTTTTTCTTTATTGGTTTTTTTAAAGAACAAATTGAACAATAATGAGAAAAATTATTATTATGATAATTTATTTGACCTAAAAAAAAAGAAAATATTTTTAAATTTCTGAATTTTTTAGCCCAATTTTCATTAGGACTTTTCTTTAAATTTTTAAAATATTCTTGATTCACAAAAACATTTTCATTTTCTTTTTGGGAATTTTCACTTCCATTACTTTTTTCTTCTTCATTTAATTTATCATTAATTTTGTTCAAATCTAAAGTTTTAAAAGAAGACAAATTTGCTTTTTCATCAATCGGAGAAAAAGTTTCAGATATTGTAAATGAATTTTTTTTAGTTTTTTCTGGTTTGACTTCTATTTTTTCTTCACCCTTAGTATTTAATGTAGAAATTTTTGGATTAAATTCTACTGATTTTTCATCATTTGTTTTTTGTTTAAAACTTTTTGAAGTCTTTAATAATCCTGTTTTTGGTAGAGACATTTTTTTATTGCAAATTAATTGGTTTATTTTTAGTTTTTATTAATTAATTTTTCAATTATTATTTTATAAATATTATAGATAGGTTTTTCAAGAAAATTTTAAATAATAATAATAAATTTTTCTTTTGGGGAATATTTATATATTTATTATTTATCCTTAATAAATATTAAAATTATTTAAAATTAATTTATTTACTTAAATGAGTGATTTATATGATAAATATCCAATTCCAGATAATTTTCCTGAAATTATTCATGATTTAACAAGAGAAATGGTAATGAGACAACCAAAAGATATTTATGATTTTGCTTATGAATATTTTAAATCAAAAGAAAATAATACTATATTTAATTATCCTTATGGAAGTTGGCAAATTGTTCAAAATCAAAATAATATTATTAGAAATAAATTTGGAAGTGAAAAATTACTAAATGAAATTGATGAAGATGATAAAATAAAGATAAATGAAGAAAAAAAAGAAGATAGTAATTTTAATAATGTAGAAGAACAAAATAATAATGATAATTTATTAAATTATGAAAATAAAAATAAAGAATTAAATAATTTGGATATAAAAAATGATGAAATAAATGATTTAGAAATGAAAAATAAAGAAATAAATTTGGAAATGGAAAATGAAGAAGTAAAAAATAAAGATTCAGAAAATAATAATGCAAATGAAAAAAATGAAGTGAATAAAGAAATTATGAATATAGTATTTAAATCAGAAGAAAATATAAATGAAGAAAATATAAAAGATTTAAATAAAGAAGAAAAGGAAAATATTAACTCTGAAATTCCAAAGTATGAAGGAAATGATAAGACTAATTCTCAGCATGAAGAAAAATTCATTGAAAAAAATGATGAAAATAATAATTTAAATTTAGAAGAAAAAAAAGAAGAAACAAATGATTTAAATTTAGAAGAAAAAAAAGGAGAAAATAATAATTTAAATTTAGAAGAAAAAAAGGAAGAAAAAAGTGATTTAAATTTAGAAGAAAAAAAAGAAGAAACAAGTGATTTAAAATTAGAAGAAAAAAAAGAAGAAAAAAATGATTTAAAATTAGAAGAAAAAAAAGAAGAAACAAGTGATTTAAAATTAGAAGAAAAAAGTGATTCAAATATAGAAGAAAAAAAAGAAGAAAATAATAATTTCAATTCAGAAGAAAAAAATGATTTACATTTAGAAGAAAAAAAAGAAGAAATAACTGATTTAAATTTAGATAAAAATAAAGAAGAAAAAAGTGAATTAAATTTAGAAGATAAAAAGGATTTAAATTTAGAAGACAAAAAGGAAGACAATAATAACTCAAATTTAGAAGAAAAAAAAGAAGAAATAAATAAAAACAATTTAATAAAAGAAGAAACAAAAGTGGAAGAAAAAAATAAAAAAGAAAATGAAGAATTAAAAGAAAATACTCAAATTGAAGAACAAATAATAATAAAAGAAAATATAAATCAAGAAATTAAGGAAGAAAAAATAGAAAATTCTTTAGAAAATTGTAATAATCAAACACAAGAGACAAGATTTGAAGAATCAATAAAAAATGAAACTGTTAAAGATAAAAAAGAAGATAAGTTAAACAATAATGATAATATAAATGAAGAGTCAAAAAATAAAGAAATGAAAGACAATTTAGGTGATATTTTAATAGAAGAAAAAAATGAAATAAAAAACATAACATCAAATTTAGTAAATAATATGTTAAATTTTATTGAGAATGAAGATAAAGATATTAAAAATGAAATAAAAATTATAAATGAAAAAGATAATAATAATATTATCAAAGAAGATAATAATTTAATTGAAAATATAAATGAAGAAAATAAAAATGAAAACATTAGAATTGATAATAAAGAAAATTTAGTAAATGAAAAAATAGAAAATAAAGAAAATGAAAAAATAGAAAAAAAAGAAAATGAAAAAATAGAAAATAAAGATAATGAAAAAATAGAAAATAAAGAAAATATAGTAAATGAAAAGATAGAAAATATAATAAATGAAAAGATAGAAAATAAAGAAAATATAGTAAATGAAAAGATAGAAAATAAAGAAAATATAGTAAATGAAAAGATAGAAAATAAAGAAAATATAGTTAATGAAAATATAGAAAATAAAGAAAATATAGTAAATGAAAAAATAGAAAATAAAGAAAATATAGTAAATGAAAAAATAGAAAATAAAGAAAATGCTGAATTTGAAGAAAAAAAAGAAGAAATAATGCAAGAAAACATTAATCCAATAAATAATGAATCAAATAATAATAATGAAATAAAACAAGAAAATTTAATTGAAAATCCAAATAATATAAATCAATAAATATAATTTAAACTAAAAGAAAAATTAATTAGTAATTTTAAATAATAAAATAAAATTATTACATTAATTTTTAAAAAGAATATTAAAAAATAAAATCATCATTAACTTTCCTAAAAATTAATCCTTTTCTATAATCTAATTCAGTGATGACTTTATAATCTTTAACAACAGCTTTACTTTCATAGAACTTTCTTCTATTTTTAATTCCTTCTCTATCTTTATTTAAATCATCAATAAATAAATTAATTCTATTTTGAATTTCTCTGCTTTTTTCAATATTATAAATTTCTCCTTTGAAAATATCAAAACCACTTTCAAGAGAATGAACATAAGAATTAACATCAGTTTCTTTTAATTTTTGAATATTATTTAATAATTCTTGATATAATTTTTTTCCTTCTAATGATAATTCTTTATTCATTTTAAATTTTATTTCTTCTATTATTTGTAAATCTTTTATTTGAGTATTTAAATCTGCTTCTTCTATTTTTTTTATATTTTTTTCTATTTTTGTTTTTGGAATTTCTACTATTTTAGTTTCTAATTTTTTCTTCTTATAAAATTTACTCTTTGGATTATTATAATCAAAATTTAATGTTCTTCTTCTTTTTTTCTTTGTATTAAATTTCTTTTTTTTCTCATTTATTTCATCTATTTCATTCAGTAAATTTTTATTTTTTAATATTTTATAATTACTAGTATTAATCATTTTATTTGTGTTATTTTCATTATTATCTAAACTTGAATTATTACTATCTAAAGAATATAAAGATGTAGAAGAATAATTTGAAAAATTTGTTTTTTGTTTTTCTATATTTCTCCCTTCTATAATATTTTCTTCTAAATCTTTTTTTTTTGAATTTTCTTTCTCATAAAAGTTATATGAATTATATTCTTTATTTAAATTCTTATTATTTTCAATTATCTTTTTTTTATCATTAATATTAATATTATTATCATAATTATTATTATTAATAAAATTATTTTCTTTATTTTCTAATATTTTATTTTCTTTTTTTTTCTCATATGTTTTTATTCCTACTAATCCCCAAGTATTTTTTTTTTTAATAATTTCTTCTTCTTTTTTTTCTTCTTCTTCTTCTTCTTCAAATGAAAATGAATTTTTATTTAAATTTAATCTTTTTCTTTCTAATTCTTCAATATATGAATCTGAACTTAAAGATTCATTTTCTTCTTCTTTTATTTTTTTATTTTTTATTATTTTTTTTAATTTTATTTGAGATTTTCTTTTTTTTGGAGATTTCATTTTTTTTTCTTCTATTTTTCTTTCTTCCTTTTCTTCTTTTTCTTCTTCTTTTTCTTCTTCTTCTTTTTCTTCTTTATTATCTTCTTCTATTTCTATTTTTTCATCTAAATTTAATTTTTTCTTTTTTGATTTGTTTTTATTTTTTTTTTCTTTTGAATTACTTTTATCTTTTTTGTTTGCGCTTTTTTCTTTTTTTCCTTTTTTTTCTTTTTTTTCACTTTTTTCATTTTTTTCACTTTTTTCACTTTTTTCGCTTCTTTCACTTTTTTCACTTTTTTTCTTTTTTCCTTTTCTCTCTTTAAATATTTTTTTATAATTAGGATTATTCATATCTTGTAATTGATTACCTCCTAAAATATGATTTATATCTGAATTTAAATTTTTTTGAATATTTGAAAGGGAATTTTCATTTAAACTTTCTTTTGTTTTATTAATTGAAAAATTAGAATAATCTTTTAAATTATTATTTCTTATTTTTAAATCATTATTTTTATTTTCAAAGAAACTTTCATTATCATTTTCACTATTAATATTTTTTTTCTTATAATTTTCATAATTAATATTTTCACTTTTTTTATTTTCAATTACATTTTCATTATCACTATTTTCATAATTATCATCATTTAAATCATTATTATTAGCAATTTTAAATATTTTTTCTTGAATATTTTCTACAATTTTTCCATTTTCATCATAATAAATTTTATCAGAATGAATTTCATTAACTTTAGTTAAATTTCCTTTTTCATCTTTAATAAAAAAATTATAATGTCTTTTTCCATCAATATTAATTTTTATACCAAAATTTTTTATTGATTTTCTATGACTTTTTTTATTTTGTTCTTTATTATATAAATCCCAAATTCCAATATTATTATTTTCATTTAAATTAAATTTACTATTATTTTCACTTTCAATTTCATTCTTTTCATTTATACTTTTATTATTTATTTTAGTGTTATTATATAAACTTTGTGCTAATATATTTTTCTTTTCATTCATTTCTGTTTTATAAAAAGATTTATTTAATTTATTTAATTCATTTTTACTTAAAGGATGAACTGAATTAATTAAAGGAATTAAAGTTATTTTATAATCTTTTTTTAAAATTACTGTTGAAAAATTTTTTATTTTACAATGTAATTCCATATTTTTATTTGTTTCATTTTCTAAATTATTTATTTCTTCATATAACATATTTATTACTTTATCATTTTTTATTTTTTCATTTTTACTTGAATAATAAATTACTTTCCTTATTATTTGATTTATTATTTTATCAAAATAATAATTATTTGTTATTTTTAAATTTATATTTTCTAATTTATTCATATTTTCTATTTTTTCTATTATTTTAGAAGATAAAATTCTCATTTCTTCTTTATTATTTTTTTTAATTATAAAATTTCTAAAATCTTCAAAATAATCTAAATTAAATTTTTGATTTTTGATTTTTTTATTTTCATTCTCATTTTTCAATTTATTTGATTTTCTTAAAAGTAAACTATCTAATTCTTTTTCTATTTGAGTTGAAAATTTACTATTATAATAATCATTAGTAGTAATATTTATAAAATCAGATTTTAAATTTCTTGTTTTAAATTTAGTTTTAATTAATCTTGTATCTTTAATTTTTGAAGGTTGTTTATATGGAAATTTTGGACCTGATAAATTATTTTCTTTTTCTTCTGAATATAATTTATATATATTTGGTTTGTTGTTAAAGTTTGATATTATTTTTTGATTCCAATTATTATTAAATGAAAAAGAATTTATATTTATATTATTTGATGTTAATGGTGTTTGAATAAAATTGTTGAAAAAAGTTTTTCTTAAATTTAAATTACTGATTTTTGGTAAAAACATTTATTTTATTAAAAATTAATTTAATATTTTTTTCTCAAATATTATTTCAGTTTTTTATTTTTTAATATTAAAAATGAAATAATGTATTTTTATTTTTATAGTTTTAAAAGATTTGTTTTTTTTAATCTAATATTTTAACAATAATGAGCAATTCTACTAAGTCCAAACCAACTTAAAATAGTTACACACCAAGAGTGATCTGCGCCTGAATCATACGAATTTTGTAAATAAACTTCATTTTCAAATAATGAATTATATTCTAAAGTTCCCTCTAATTCATTTCTAATCATTTGATTGAACATTTCTAAATCAAAAGAGTTTTCATTGTTTTGTTGTTGAGATGGAATATTATCTGTTAAACTCATAAGTCGAATCTTAAATGCTTCTTTGTCTGTCATTGGATCCAAATAATCCTTTAATAGATTATCTATACAATTAGCATTTTGTAAACAATGTCGAATAATTTTAATTCCTACTTCAAATAATTCTATAGCTTTTTGAGAATCATCTGTTAAAACATCATTGATTTCATTGTATCCATATGGTTCCAAAAATTCGATTATTTTATTTTTGACCTGTGATAAGACTCCAATTTTTGTTTTTCTCAAAACATCTGTTTTGGTTACAAATAATATTTTTATATTTGCATAATTTGAGGATATATATTTTCCATTATAAACATGTTTAAATTGTTCAATTCTCGAATTATAATTAAATTCTTTGATTGACAAAATCTTTCTAGTGAAAAGCATTTTTAAAGGAAAAAAAAACTGATACATCACATTACATACACTCATATTATTTATCTGAAGAAATGATTCATAAGGCATACAAATGTCATATATTGATTCTGAAAAAGCATTAATTTCTTTGTTTATTATATACTTCTTTGCGTATCCTAATTCATCCTCTGCTGTTTGAAATGATTCAATTGATAATAATATAAGAATCAAAAGATTGAATTTCATTTTATTTTAGTTATTAATCATTCAAATATCTGAATAAATTATTATAATTAAAATAATGAAAAATTTATTACTTTTATTGATATTATTTCAATTAAATAAATCAAATCAATTACCATATTATAAATATGCAATTATGAATGAAGAAATAAATAATTTTAAAACCAATATATATGATCGCCCCCAAACCTCCCATTGCCCATCAATCAAAGTTCAATTATTGAAAATGAATGTTCAACATCATCAAAAAATCAAGATATAATTTGTAATACATTATATTGGAATTTTTTTCCTGTGAAATTTCCTTTCACTTCAATAATATTAAGTATTCCAGAAGAAAAGATAATACCTACTAACTTACTTTTTCAATATGATGAAAATAATTGTTTAATACCTCTAGCAATTAATGAAAAAATAATATAAAAAAACAGATTATTATAGATAACCAAATACATTGTTGAAACAAAAAATGAAAGAAAAAACAATTGAATATTTTAAAAAATATGGATATCCAAATGATGAAAATGAAGTTTCACCAAAAACAGAAGAAGATATTAAAGCATTAAATTGATTTAAAAAATTATTAGATGTTAAACTTTTGTGTAGAATGGATGAAGAATGTATTAAAAATGAATTACTATTTTTCTCGTAATATCGCTGCTAATAATAAAATAGAAACTCAAAAAATAATTATCAGAAATTTAAGAATAACAAATAATGTAAATCCATATATTCAAGATATTGAATCCCAGTATCAAAGAGATTTAGATTTTTATCAATTAATTAATAATAGAAATATGAATTATGCTTTACCTGATTTGGATAATAATGGTGATTGGTGTGATTTTATTTTTTCTTTAATCTATCCTCCTTGGACTGAATATTGCTAAAAATATTTTTAATAAAATATAATGAATTTAAAAATTATTCAACATAAAAGAATTTTAAAAATAAATTTTTTTTATTTAAATTGTTTTTCATATAATTTTATAAACTGATCGAATAATGATTTCATTTCTTTATTTTTTTCATTCAAAACTATTTTTTCTAATATGAAAATTTACTTCTACAATAATCATTAGCATCAACATTTATAAAATCATATTTTAAATTTCTTGTTTTACATTTAGTTTTAATTAATCTTGTATCTTTAATTTTTGAAGGTTGTTTATATGGAAAGTTTGGACCTGATTGTTCCATTTGAAAATAGGGTACTCCTATTATAATATTAATCAATAAATATTTCCCATATTTTTTATATTTTAAGTAAATTTGGAATGTATTTTAATTATGATAAATTAGGTAATAAATATTAAAAATTAAAATAATATTTAAAAAATTATTTATTTAATTATTTTTATACTTTTGATTCCATTCTGGGGATTGGGGATTGGGGATTGGGGATTGGG
>JAJJLU010001083.1:0-10374 GCA_023807065.1 Isotricha intestinalis
CCCCAATCCCCAATCCCCATCCCCAATCCCCAATTTAAGTTAAGTTTAGTTTTTTAAAGGCTTTTATCTTTTTTTATTTATTTTAGAATTTTTTTTTTAATTTTTAATAATCTTAAATTATTGATTAATTAATTATTTTATTTTTTTTTTAATTTAAATATTTCTATGATTTAAATATTATTTTAATTATTTATTTATTATTTCTGATTTTGTATCAGCAAGGAAAATTTGGCTGATAAAATAAAGAATATCCCCTAAAACTTCATTTTCACTTTTTCCTAAAGTAATTTGATTTTTAATCAAAACTATTTTTTCTTTTAAATCAAATAAATTATCCATTTCATCATATAAAATTTGATAACAAAATTCATATTTACTATCTTTATTAGAAGACATATTTAAAAGACTTTCATTAGCAATTTTACAAATTTTTTCTAATTGATTTTCTTCTAATTTAACTTTAATTTTCATTTCAATATAAAATCCACTTCCTAAAAATTTAGGTGAAGAAGTAATAAAACCATAATTAGAATCTTTTAAAAATTTAATTTGTTTACTAAATTCATTTAAAGTTTTTAAAACATTAAATAAATCTTCATTAAATTTTTCTCCTGGTTTAATAGAATGTAAAAAGAATTTAATATGATCAATATCATTAATAATTGCATAAACTTTATCAAAATTAAATTGAATAATTCCTCGATTATTAATATTTAAATTTTTATCATATATTTTTAAATTATTTTCTCTTATTATTTTTTCCGCTTGAGTTCTTTGATTTTCATTATCTAATGAAAAGTAAGTTCCAAATTTACTTCTTAAATTTAAAGTATTTAATACATTTATTATTAATTCTTCTACTTTATTATTTTCATTTATTTCACAATTTGAAAAAGGATAATTTTCTATATTTCTCATTAAACAAATATCTACTGATATTATTTTTTCTTTTTCAAAATTTTTTAATTGAAAGTTGTTATTTATATTTTGATTTTTTATTTGATTTTGTATTTCAAAATTTTGACTAAGTAATAAATAATTATTTATAAAATCATTAAATGTATATATTTCACTTGGACAATCTAAGAAAATTCCATATTCATTATTTGGATTTTTTAAATAATAATCAAATATTGAATTAAATATTTTTCCTGAAGATGTAATTTTAAATTCTTCTTTTTCAAAATTTTTTTCATAAGCTTTTTTAATATTTTCATCAAGAGGATTAAATTCAACTGGAAAAATAATTTTATCATAGTTCATTTTATTATCTCTATTAAAGTTAATTAAACCACTTATTTTAGAATAGAAATCTTCAATAAAACTAATTTGATTTTTATCACATAATTTAAAATATGAAGTTGCATTTAATATTATTTCATCGTTTGAAATTGAATTAATATCATAAGAATAAAAATCTAAGCCTTCTATTAAATCTTCTATTGTTTTATTTGAATTTTCAGGATTTAATTTTTTACATGTAATTTCAATATTTAATTTAATACTATTTCCTAATCTTTTAATATCACAATTTAAATATCCATATTTTTCATCATAATCAAATTCTACTTTTTTACTTATTATTCTTTCTATGTTATTTATTTTATTTATTGTATTTATTATATTGTTTTCATCTGTTTTTTCATTATTAAATCCTATTATTTCTAAATGTTCACTAAAATTAATTAAAATAATTAAACTTAAATCATTGTTAAAGTATATTTTTCTTTTTTTAGGAAAATCTAATTGAAGATTTTTTTGTTTTTCTTTATCACTTTCATAATTAATATAATTTAAAATATTATTCCATTGTTCTTCATTTTCTTTAGAAAAAGAAATATTATTTAATTCAGGTAAACTTTTATTATCAATTAATTTATTAATATTTAGGGTTAATTCTCTTTCAATAGCATCTCTTTTATCAGAAGTACAAGTATTAGCATAAGGATAATTTTTTAAATTTCTTGTAACACTAATTGAAAATTTATTAATAAATTTTTGATTATTATTAAAAAAAGGAAAAGAAATTTCTAAATTTTCATCTTTTAAATCATCTTTATATAAATAATTACTATCAATATTATGATAATCATCAATAATAGGAGTAAATAAATTAGAAAAAACACGAATAGAATCACCATCAATAATTTGACATCCAATATTATCTTGAGGAAAATTTTCAGATAATTTAATAATACTATTAATACTTCCATTTTCTTTAGTTTTTAAATATTTAATATCTTTAAATAATTCTTTGCTTAAATATTTTTTTAAAAGACTATCATGAGATAAATAAGGATATTTTGCAATTGGTTGTCCAATTGGAAAAGGTTCTGGTATTATTAAACCATTTATTTTTCTTTCTTCTTCTGTCATTAATCCTGCTAAATATTTTATCATATATACTAATGGTTGTTTTACTCTTTCATGTACTAAAGAATTTAACATTTCACTTATTATTCTTTCTAAATCATTTTCTTCTATATAACGCTTTGCTATTAATTGCATATTTGATATTTTCTCCTTGCTTTCCATTTTAAAATATTTTTATTTTTTATTTAGGAAAATTATTATTTTTTTAATTTTTTTTAATTTAAATTTATTTAATATACTAATGTTATAAATATTATTATTAAGAAATATTATCATTAATATAAATTTTTCTTTTTATTAATCTGTTAATTTTTTCAAAAATTTGAGTTTTCCTTTATTAATTTTTGAATGTCTAACTCTAATTTCTAAAGGTTTAACAATATTAAAAAAATCTCCATCTAAATTTAAATAAACTCTATTAACTTTATCTTCATTATTCTATAAAAATTAAATAATTATATATTATACAATATTATTTAATGTTTTGAATTTAAGAATAAAAGGTCCTTCACCATGATAAATTTTTTCTTTACATCCTCTTTTAATTTCATTAATAGAAGAATAAGTGAAAATTTCTAATTTTTGATCATTAATACTTTGTGTAGATTTTTTAAAAGCTTGATTAAAAATTTCCATATCTCTTTTCATTTTCGACTATAAATTTTGATTTAAAAGATTAAAAAATAAAAAATTTACTTCTTTAGCATTTTTATCTTTAGAATCAATCATTTCATAAGTTTCAATTCCATATTTTTGATTTTTTAAACTCCAATCACTTTGTTCTCCATGAAAAAAATATTGAATATTTTGACATACTAAACCAATTGGATCTCCTTTTAAAACAATTTTTTTATATTGAAAAGTTTTAAGAGAATCATCAATGTCACAATAATCAGAATCATTTTGAGAATAATTTTGATTATCATTTTCAATATTTTTAGTTTGAAAAATTGGAATTTTTCTTCCTTCATCTTCCATTGCAGTACAATCAGTTTCACAATCAATAGAATTATTAAAATCTTCTTTTGGTAAATTTATTACATAAAATGAATCAATAAAACCTTTTAATTTTATAGTTTTTTGACAAATGCATTTTTTCATTTTTTCCCATAATAAAAATATTTTATTACATAATCTATATTTAGTTTTTTTTTTACTTATTCCAAAACCAATTCTTCCATCATAACCTAAAGAAAAATAACCAATAAATCCATGTCTTAAAGTAGTTAATTTATCTCCATTATTATTTTTTTTAAATATTTTCTTATTTTCTTCATTAAATATAATTCCACCTTCTTTTGAATCACAAGTTAATTTAATATCCCAAATATCAATTGTTGTTGTATAAGCTTCATTTAATTCTTTTACTATATTTCTTATTTTCATTATATCTGAATTTAAATCACAATAATTTCCAAAACCTAATTGACGAGAAATATCATTTAAATGACCTATTGGTAATACTCCAAATATTATTTTTTCTAAATCTAAGTTTTTTATATATAATTTATTTATAAATTTATATATTGAATTATCTTCACCACATATTATTACTTTTACTATTTTATTTTTTAATATTTCTAATTCTATTATTTTTATTCCTTTTTCTTCTGTATCATCCATATCAAAAAAATATGTATTTACTTGTAATTCTCCTTTAAATTCCATTTTTTCTATTCCCATATTTAATAATATTTTTCCTTTTTCTTCCCCTGCAAATTTATTAATAAAGAAAAATATAGAAGGATTATTTTCTTCATTTTCATTTAAAAAAGTATTTTCCTTTTTTAGTGTTTTTTGACCTTCACTCATTTTTATTAAACTTGAACTTTTATCTTCTTTATAATTTTTATTTATTCTTAAATCTCTTGATAAAATTAAATCCGGAGAATTTTGAGGGTCTTCAATATTAATTACCATATTTTCATGATCTATATTTTCTTGAACAAAACTATTTGAATGTGATGATATACTATTATTCCTTTTAAATGAATTTAATTTTGATATTTGATTTTCTTTTAAATTTGCATTTAAATTTTTTATTATGTTTAAATTCTTTAATGATAATTCTTTCTCATCATCTTCTAAATTATTATTTTTAGATTGAGATATTTCATCTGAAAAAGAAGATATATTTACTTCTATTATTTGCTCTTCATTATTATCCTTTTTTTTTACTGTTTTTGATTTTCTTCTATAAATTGCATCTGACATTTTTATTATAGAACATTTATAATCAAATTTGAGACTTGTAAAATTTTTATTTTTTTTAAATATCAAGTAAAAAAATAAATTATATTATTGATCATTCTTTTAAATATTATAAATTATAATTTATTTATTTCAATTTCTCGTTTATTTATTTTTTAAATTGTTACGGAATTTAAGGTATTGATATTATTAATAAAGATAATCAATATATTATTATAATTAATTTTAAATTATATAAAAATAAAATAGTTTATTTTTAAAAAAAATAATACAAGAAAAATGAGAGAGAATTATTCTGATGAAAATCAATCAAATAGTATAAGTGAAAATGATAAAAATAAAGAAAAAACTTTTCTTTATGATGAAGTAATAGAAATAGACAATATTCTCAATTTTTTGAAAAAAGGTTGGAAAATAGAAAAAAAAGGGAAAACATTTAGTTCAAAGAGAATTGCTAAGAAAATTCCAAAATATCAATTTAATTTTACATTAAATATTGGAATATTAGGATATTCAAAAAAAGGAAAAACATTCATTCTTCAAAAATTAATTAATAATAATAATAATAATAATAATAATAATAATAATAATAATAATAATAATAATATAATAGAAAAGAAATTAGGTTTAAATATTCATTATTCTGTTTTAAATGAAAGTAAATTTGTTGTTTATTATGTTACAAAAGGAATAGGAGATATTGATATTATTCATAATCCTGAGAAAGAAGATATTTCTAAATTATATTATGATCATTATATTGTTCAAGATTTTATTCAAAATATGATAATTCAAAAAAGTTCTATTATATTCTTTGTTGTTGGAATAATTGATGAAAGAGAAAAAAAATTCATTGAAATGATTAAAGATAATTGTCCTAAAAATTCAAGTTTAATTATTATTCATAATTTAATTGAAAATGAAAAAGAAATGGAAAATGAAAAAAAAAAGTTAATAAATATAATAAATCAAAATGAAAAACAAATCTTCCTTGTTGAAGAATATGAAAAAGATTCAAATAATACATTATATATTCCCCATGTTTTTGTACTTAAAGAAAATGATAAAAATAAAGAACATAATAACAAAGTTTTTGATTTTCTTGAGAAACAAATAAATTTTTCCACAAAATATTCTGAAGATAGAAAGAATATAAACAACGAACTTTATTTTTATCAAAAACAATTTCTTGATTTTTTGAAACAAAACTCAGAAAAATATTTTAAAAGCAAAATAGAACCTGAAATAAATGAAACAATAATTGAATGTAAAGATACAAATAAAGAAATTAAACTTAATGAAGAAGAATTAAATAAATTTAATCCAGAAATAATACAACCAAAATATTTAGTTAAAGTGAATACAGAGGAAAATAAATTAATTATTATTTTAGAAATATCAAATTATAAAAATTTAAAAACTTTTGTTCAATTAAAAAAAGATCATTATTTAATTATAGTTACAGGAGAAGTAAAATTCAATATTCCTGAAAACACAGAAAAAATATATAGTAATCTTGAAGAAGGTCAATTGTATTTACCTATAAAAATAGATTATGAAAAATGTTTATTAAAAAAATCAGAACCTTCTTCAATTGAAAAAAATGAAATAAGTTTTGATATATTTTTTCCAAATACAAAAAAATAATTTAAAACATTATAAAAAAAAGAATACTATTATTTAAAAATTAATTAAATTACAATAAAAACTTCTAATTATCATAAAAAAAATAAAAAATATTAAAAATTCATATCATCACTTTTATTCGAATTTTCTCCCCAATCTAAATAATTTTTTTTTTCACAAGCAATATATTCTTCAATAACTTTAATAGTTACATTAGCAGAATCATCGAATTCATCAAGAGAATCTTTGAATAAATCTTCTTTTCTAAACTGATCTAAAAAAGCTTTTTTTTTATAGAAAGTAGAAAAAGAGTCAACAATTTGTTTCATAAGAAGAGCAATACTAGTATGATTAGCTAGCATTAATCCACTTACTTTATAAGCAGTTTCAATATAAGGGCTTTTCTTACTTAAAGCAACTTGTATACTTCCAGGTCCCCAAGGAATAAAATGAACAACTTTTTTTTCTCTAATTTTCTGAAGTGCTTGATGTACTTGTGTTGGATCTACATCACCTTGAATTATATTTAATATACTTATATATAATCCTTTCTTTGCTCCTCCTTGTACCATTATATTCTTACTTTGAAGTAATCTCTTCATTACATCTAATACTGTTGTTTTACGAACCAATGTTTTCGCGTTGTCTAATGTTATTGGTGTATATCCTGTCATTAAAAAATGACATCTTGGTGTTGGAATTAATGGAGCTATTAAACTTATCATGTCATTATTCATGTAACCAGGATATCTTAATGTTGTTGTACTTGAACACATAACTGTTGAAATTAAACTATTTACTTGGGCAAAAGATGGTGATTCTATTTTTATTCTTTCACTAGCAATACTATTAAGTGCACTATTATCAAAAACAATAACACTATCAGAATTTAATATTAAACGTTTTAAAGTAAGAATAGAATTATAAGGAGCAGTAACAACACCTGAATCAGAAGTTAAATCCGGGAAGACACTATAAGTCTGAATTAATTTTTTAGGATAATTATCGTTTAATTTTTCTAATAAATAACTTCCAAAGCCAGAACCAGTTCCTCCATTAATAGAATGAATTAACATGAAACCTTCTAAAGAATCAGAGCCATCTGCTTCTCTTTCAATCATATCTAATATTTCCTCTTCTACTTTCTCTGCTTGACTATATCCTGTTGCCCAACAATTACCTGCTCCTCCTCCTTCTTTTGATATGAAAATATTTTCTGGATTGTAAAATTTTTTAAAATCTGAATTTTGAATTGAACGAATTACTCTGGGCTCTAAATCTATCAATATTGAACGAGGAATGTAATGATCGTCGTCTGCTTGATAAAAAAATACATCTTTCCTATCATCACCATTCATTGCGTTTTCTTTTATTATTCCTTCTGGACCTATTCCGTGTTCTAAACATAATTGCTTCCAAAATTCCATTCCTACTTGATTACCACATTGACCTACTTGGATTGTTATTATTTCTCGAGGCATTTTTTTTAAATTTAGATATTTATAAAAAATTAAATTTAAATTTTAAAAGAAATTTTTAAATTTTATTTTGTTTTAAAAATTTTGCTTTACTTTTTTTCAATATCTTTTATGAATTCTTTGAAAATATATTATCTTTTTGAGCTTTTTAAATACATTGTAATCTATTATTCTAATTTAAATGTCATTTATTATTAACTTTAGGAATTTTATTATTGAAAAATCATAAATTCTCTTTGAAATAGCAAGGAATGAAGAACAACAGTTTTTATATTTTATTATTTAATCATCGTATTTAATTAATTCTTCATCATTTACATTATTTCATTAAATTCTATATCACAATTTTCTAATAATTTAAATAATATTAAAATCTTCAATTCTTATAAAATATTTCATTCTTATTTGATTATTAATTTATTACAAACTGAAATTTCATTTTCATCATAAGAAATACTATAAATGAGAAGAAAAATTATAATTTCAATTATTATGTAATGAATAAAGAATTCAAACTATAACTTTAATGTCCCTTTTAAACACTCCTAAAAAATATTTATATATTTTTATTAGATTTTTTTTCTCTTTTTTCATCCTATTTTAATATTTGAGATTTTTAAGATGAGATTTCTTTTAATTTTTTCATAACCATGTTGATTCTCAATTCTTCTCCTTTTATTATTATTTTCTATTTTAATTTTTTTTTTTGATTCTTTTGACTTTTTTTCATAAGAATAATTCTAACTATTTTAAAAAAATATTTTCTAAATTTTTACTATATATTAATCAAAAAGTCTCAATATTTTAAATGAAATTATTGGGGTTGGGAGATAAAAAAAAAGAAAAAAAAGAAAAAGAAGAAAAAAAAGAAAAAGAAGATAGAAGAAAAAAAGAAGAAGAAGAAAGAAGAAGAAAATATGAAGAAGAAATGAAACAAAGACAATTAGAATTTGAAAGGGAAATGAGAGAAAGAAAAGAAAGAGAAAGAAGAGAAGAAGAAGAATTTAAAGAAAGAATGAGAAAAAAAGAAGAAGAAAGAAAGAAAAGAAAAGAATTAATGGAAGAAAAAGAAAGAAAAGAACGAGAAGAAAATAAAAGAAAATTATTAGAATTAGAAGAAGAAAAAAAAAGAAAAGAATTAGAAAATGAAGAAAAAAGAAGAGATATGCAATTAAAATATCAAAAAGAAAGAGAAGAATCAATGAGACAATTTGATATTCAAAGAGAATTAAATAAAAGAAAGCAAGATGAAGAAGAACAAAAAAGATTATTTTATGAAAATGAAAGAAGGAAAAAAGAAGAATTAAGACATCAAGAAAAATTAAAAGAGTTGGAAAAACAGAAATTAGAATATGAAAGAGAAATAGAAGAATCTAAAAAAATAAATGAATTAGAAAGGGAAAAATCTAGAAAAGAACATGATGATAAAATGAGAAAAATGTCTGAAGAACATTTAAAAAATATGAAAACAATTAAAGAAAATAATGAAATTATCAAACAACAATTAGATAATCAAATTAAAGAAAGGAATTTGGAGCATAAAAGGAATATGGAAATAATGGAAAATGAACATAAGAAAGAAATGATTATTATGGATCAAGAGCATATAAATAATATGAATTATTTAAATATGATGCATCAAAATACAATGAATAATATTGGGGGAAATAATTATGTTAATAATAATTATGCAAATTATAATAACAATTATCCTAATAACAATCCAAATAATTATTCAAATTATAATAACAATTATCCTAATAATTCTAATCCATATAATTATTATAATAATAATTATATTCCAAATAACAACTATCCTAATAATTATAATCCAAATAATCATTATAATAATAATTCTAATCCATATACATATAATAATTATCCTAATAATTATTTTCCAAATAATAATTAAAAAAATAATTATAATCCAAATAATAATAATTTAAACAGCCATATAAGTGTATAATATAATAAAATCTTTTAATATTTTAAATTGATTTAAACTTTATTTAATATTTTTTTATTTTTTTCATATTTCACATAATAAATTATTTTTTTTGAAATTTCAAAAAAAAAATTATAAAAAACAAGTGAAATGAATAGAACTTTATTAAAAAGAGAATAATATATATATTAGTTACATTTTAAGATAGAGATTATATGTTATGATAAATATGATTGTTAATATTATTTCGATAATAAGAAGAATGATAAAGAATTATTTTCATTAGAAACTGTTTTAATTAAATTATCTTAAAAATTATTATTAAATAAATAACTTAATTTATGATTAATAATGAAAATGAATCATATGAAGAATCTTATACTAAATTTAATCTTACATTAATTTATAATAATATTAATTCTACAGTTAAAGTAAATAATAATAAACCAATAGTTTATATAAGAGAAATAGCATATAATATTTTTTATCCTATAAATGGGAAAATACAATTAATATACAGAAATAAAGATTTAACACCTTTTGAGCAAATTCCCATAATTCAATATTTTAAGAATTTAAATAAAGCAACAATAATAATAAAACCTTTAAATGAAATAAATTTAGAAGTAAATTTATCTAATTTAGATAAATCAAATTTAAAAACAAATGAAACTGAAATAATAGATATAGAAAAAACAGATAAAAATAGAATGATGTGTGTAGATTGTAAAAATACATTTA
>JAJJLU010001084.1:0-10342 GCA_023807065.1 Isotricha intestinalis
ATTCCAAAAAATAATAATAAAAGAGAATTATATTTTATGTGTAAAGGATGTAAAGAAAATTGTGGAAAAATTTGTCCTTTATGTCAAGAAAAAATTAAGGAAAATGATTTTTTAAAGATAATTTAAATAATTAGTTATATAAATGATAATATTAAAAAGATTTAATAATAATATTTAAATTATAATTAAAAAAATGTTTAATTATTTCTTTTCTTATTGCTTTTGTATTTTTATTTTCAATATTTTTATTAAAATATTATTCAAAAACATAATAAAATAAGGAATAAAAAGAAAAATAAAAATTATTTATCTTAAAAAAAATGGGTTGCTCATATGATAATAACATATCAACAAAAGACGAAACAAATTCAGACAATTCATCATTAAGTAATTTATCAAAAAACCAAAAAATAAAAAATCAAGAGCAGATATTAATAATATCAGAAATATTAGTAGGAGAAATTAAAGGAAATATTTTAGATTACTATTCAGTAATAAAAACAATAGGAGAAGGTTCGTTTGGAAAAGTATTTAAAATAAAGTAGAAATCAACAGGAAATATTTTTGCAATGAAATTAGTAAGTAAAAGTACAAATACACATAATTCAAATAATAAAAATTTTTAAAGAAATATATATTTTAAAAAAATTAGTTCATCCAAATATATTAAAAATATATGAATATTTCACAAATGAAAAAAAAATTGGTATTTTATACTTGAATATGTATCAGGTGGTGAATTATATGATAAAATATGTGAAATGAATTATTACAATAAGAACAAAGCATCAATTATAACGAAACAAATATTAGGTTGAATATCATATTTACATAAAATGAATATTGTTATTAAACCAGAGAATATGATGTTAAAAAGTAAAGATAAAGATAATAATTTAGAAATAAAATTAATAGTTTTTGGTGTAAAATTACTATTAAAAAAAAAGAATAAAACACTAACTGAAAAAGTAGGAATGTCAAGTAATGATGAAAATGCAAATATATAAAAATAAAATCAATTTAAATGTAGAACAACAATGATATACTTCTATATTATGATAATAAATTTAAACCTTTCCTTTGATTTTAGCAATCTTAATTGGAAATTAAGTGAATTTCTATATGATGTTAAAATAAGACAAATGTGATAATATTAAAAAAAAGAAATGACTTTAAAAATATTATTAAAATTTAAACAAAAATAGATTTAAGAGAACTTAGATTATGGAGATACACAAGTCTTTATCCAAGAAATTTAGATTTAGAGTTTAAAATAATTACCTTTTAATTAAAAAAGAGGATTGATTATTTTTTATTTAGTTTTTTGATTTTTTTTTTTGATAATTTAAATTATTAATTGTGGAATTAATATTATTTTTTATGAAGAATTTTATTTTTATTATATTGAGAAAAAATGTTTAAAATTTGAAATAATAAATTATATAAAAAATAATTATATATAATTTAAGAGAAGATAACTTATATCATTCATTACATTTTAAATTCCACATAATTTCAAAAATTTTTTATATCTTGAATCTAAGACAAATCTAGGAACTTTCCAATTAAAAACATAACTTTTAATCCACATTTAATACCAATTAATCTGAAAGAAACATATAAAAAGCAGAAAACAAAAGGTGAAATTTGTGCAAGAATGATACTTTGAAGACTATCATACAACCAAGGCTTTTCATATTTAGGATAAACTGCACAATAAGCAGTACAAAAATACCAAAAAAATAAACTAAAAAAGCAAATTAAAGAATAAAACATAATTAATTTGATTTTTACTTTTTTTATAAACTTTTTAATCATATCTTCATTTAAATTTTTATTTTTTATTATTTTATTTAAATCTTTTTCATAAGAAGATATTAAATTAATTAAAAAACAACAAATTATACTTGAAAAACAAGATAAAATAACTTTAGGAATTCTAATCCAAATTGAATTATCTCCTTTATATCTTTTTTTTTGTAAAATTACACTTAATAAAGATTGCTTATGTAAAATTGAATAAATATAAGTTTTACCAAAATTTCTATTATCATATTTTACTGCTTTTTCATATGGTAATTTTTCTAATTGATCTTCTGTTAAATTTTTAGGATCTATTATATTATTATCAATAGTATCTTTTTCATTTTTAATTTCATTTTTTTCTAAAGTTATTTCTTTTTCTTTTTGTTCATCACTTTGAGCAATTACATTCTCATCTTCAGAACTTGTTAAAATGCATAAATTTGATATTCTTATTTGATTTTTTTCTTTACTGTTTTCATTTTCATTAAATTGGATTATTAAATTATTTTTTTTTAAAACATTATTATTGTCTGATTTATTATTAGACAAATAGTTTGCTTTATTTATTTTTCTAGGAGGACAACTTGGAATGCTAATTGATAACAAATAAACAATTAAAGCTTTTAATCCAAAAAATAAAAAAAAACCAAAATTAATAACTTGACATGAAATAAAAGAAAAATAAATCCAATGTCCAAGATTCTTTTTTAATCTTTTTGAGTTAAAAACCAATTTATAACATTTAACAACAAAGATATTAGAATTAAAAACAGATTTCACAAAATTTTTTTTTTTTTTTTCTTCAGCTTTTTCTTTATATATACTTCCACAATAACATTCTGCTTCATAAACACCATCATTTATTTGAATACTATTTAAATCACAATTATCTCTACAAAAAGATTGATTAACATATAAAGAAGTTCTTTCATTAAAAGGCATTCCATTAGAATCATCATTATCATAAGGAGTGCAAATATCATTAAAGAATAAATCTGATTTATCTGTAAGATCAATTCCATTATTTTGCATTATTACTATTTTACTTATATTAAGAGATGTATTATTTTTAATTGGAATTTCTATTATAATTTTAGAACAAATTACACTATTTAATAAACGAAAATTTTTATCATATACTGAATAACTTACTTTCTCTGTTGGCAAATCATCTTTTGTTGAAGAATCCATTTTTATTATTATTAAAGGTTCTTTATTTTATATATTATAATAATTTTTCAATTCTTTTTCACAAGATGATAAATCAATAATTGATTCATATTTAGTTTTATTTGGTTGTGTTAAAGTATCATATATAATTAAAGAATAAATATCTGAAATAATTTTTACTACTTTCCCTTTAACATATAATTTATTTAAATTTAATACTGCATTATTATAAGTCTCATCAGCGTTTGATAAAAATTGACCAGTTATTATAATAGTATTTCCAATAACATTTAAGAAAGATTTAGGTTTATTATTATTATTTTCATTTGGATTATTTTCAGTATTATCATTAGGAGATGAATAATTAGGATTATCTTTTAAATCATTATTTTCAGATTCTGATTGATTAATTTGTTCATCTCCTGTTATTACATCGACTAAACCTCCTACAGTTGAATTTATTATATCTATTAAATCTCCAACTAAATTATTTGTTGTGTCTAATAATCCTAAATTTCTTACATTTAAACTTTTTGGAAATGATGTTTTGTTGTTTGAGATTAATTGCTTTGAGGTTATATTTATTTTATTGTTTTTGAGCAATTTTTTATTTTTTGTGTTTTGTTTTAAAGGATTTTTTGTGATAATTTCTTTAAGGAAGATTAAAAAAATGAAGATAAATTTCTTCATTATATATTTTTTTTATTTTAAATTGTTAACTTTTATTAATTATTGAACAAAAAAATTATCTTAAAATATTTTTTTACTTAAAATTTAATAATTTTTTAATTTAATATATATTAAATTCATATGTTTAATTTTCTCCAACAATAAACTATACTTTATAATTATATTAAACTATCACTTTTTGCAAATTTTTTTATAATTTCCTTATTCCTTTCATTAAAATTTTCTTTTAATTTTTTTTATTTTTTTATAGAAAACACCTTCAATTCTAATTTCTTATATTTTTAAGAGATTTTTTTTCCAAATAGTCATTTTTAAAGAGGAGGATTTTAAAAAATCTATATAATATAAATTTGTATTTATTAAATTAAATATTTCTTTCAAAGAAAAATATTTTTGTTCTTTATTTTGTCTATATAAAAACTATTTTTATATATTAATATCACTGAATTTTTGTTTTCATTAAGATTTTAATTTTTAAACATCAATATTTTCTCTTACTTATTCCATCATTAATTATTTCTCATAATATTGAATGTATAGTGTTTATTTTTCTTTGGAATAATTTTTAATATATAAGAAAAAATAACAAACATAAATTAGTGTTATTGATAATTCTAACAGTAAATTTTGTTGGTATTATTTAAAGAAAATTAATTTCTTCAATTTATTTTAATTGTCATAATTCATTAATAATCAGAATAACAGAAAATATCAATTTTTTTTCATTAAAAAATTTAATATATCTTAAGGAAATAAAAAAAAAAACTGAATTAAATTTCTTCTTTAGTTTTATCAATAATTGGTATTTGGTTTTTAATATTATTATTATTATTTTTATTTCAATAGATATATTAAAATGATTAACAGAAACAATAGGAGAAAAACTTTTACTTTTACAATTATTGTTTTTTAGTAAAAACATTTATTATTTTAATTATTAGAAACTTTGATATAATAATTGAATTTTTGGACATTAAAAATAAATATATTATTATATTATTTTTTATTTCAATCTATTTAAATTATATTTTTTTAAATCAAGTAAGAGATTTTTCATTGATATATAAAAAATAATTATTCCAATTTCATATCTTATTATTGAATATGTATTTTTTTTTCTTTTTTTGTAGATTAACACATATTTAAAATTTTTTTCCAAATTATCTATTTTTATAATTATAATAAAAAAAAGTAATTTAAATAAAAAACCTGAAAAAAAAAGAAGAAGAGAATAATTCATAATTTTCCTTTAAAAAAAGATACTTCAAGAATTTAGTCTTTCCTATTTTAAGGATTGAGTACTTATAATTCTTTAAGTATTAAATAAAGATATATTTAGCAATAATATTAAATAAGTTAATAATGGCTCTAAGAATTATCTTTTCTATAATTTCTTAAATATTTTCATTGGGGTTTATCATTATTAATGAATTGTGATTCATTAATAATTTAATATGAAATTATTTTTTAGATTTTTTTTAAATTTTTTCAAAAAAATTAAAATTTACATTATTCGTGTTTTATTCATTGTTTTTTTAATCAAAAGTAAAATATTATTATTATTTATTTTTCGTTTTTTTATTAAAAACGAGTTTCCGTTCTGGAATAAGACAGTTACTCACAACAAGTTAAACTTGTTTAAATAAAGAATATTCAATCAATAGATTTTGATTGTTATTAAAATTTTTTTTTTATTTATTTAATTGATAATTTTTTTTTATGGTTTTAATATAATTATTATATTAACAAAAAAAAATTTATTATTATGAATTATTCTAAAATTATTATATTACTCAAAAAGCTTTTTTTAATCTGTTCAATAAATGTTCTTCTTTAACTTCTTTAAATTTTAATACTAATAATGTTAATAAGTATATTATAATAAATTAGTTAGTATTTCAATTAGAATTGTTATTGAAAGAAAATATATGAATTAAATATATTTACTGTAGAAATCATTCCTTTAATTCATACAATTTTTATTCATAATCAATTTATTATTGAAAATATTTTTAAGTTCAAAAGGAAAAAAGAAATCAATGAAAGAAATTAATGATTAAAAAAAAAATATTATTATGAAAAATGATAATAACAATTAACAAACTAGAATTAAAAGATAAAAACTTTTGGAGTACAAAATTAGTAGAATCTAATTCAAATGCTTTAATGATATATATACATATATTAAATTACTAATATATAAATATTTTTTATTATTAGAATTTCCTTCCTATAAATTATATTATTTTTAGTTTTTTTCAATAATAGAAAAATTTTTAAAACATTTTTCGAATGAAATTAATTTATGATTTAAAATATCTTTAAAAGAACTCTTTCAAAATTCCATAAATTTTTTTTTCTTTTTTTTCAATTTCAAATTAGGATAAAAATTTTCTGACAATCAATTAATCATTATTTTACTTTTAAATGTCTTCTCAAATCAAAAACTTAATTTTATTTATTAATAACTTTAAATATAAAAATTAAATGATTAGAAATTAGAAATGTTGGTTAAACTTTTAAACTAAAAAAAATTTAAAACAAAAATAATTTAAATATTCCTTTTCATATATTAAAAAAAATAAAAATTATTTTATAAATAATTAAAAATTATAAAATTTTAAAACACAAAATATTAGCTTACAATAATATATAATATACATAAAATAAAACAATTAATCAAATTAATTTTTTTTATTTTGATTATTCAAATTTAAATCTTTGTCTCTTTTCATTTCATCTTCAACATCTTTTTCCAAAACATCTTCTTTTCCTAAATGAAATTCTTTAAACCATTTATGATTTAAAAAATCATCAATTTTAATTCTTTTTTGAGGATTTTTAACTAAGCACTTTTTAATTAAATCAACAACATCATTACTTCTTTTCTTCCAAATATTATTTTCAAATTCACAATCATTAAAAACAATCATCTTAGCAATTAATTCTTCATTATCAGAAACATCATCAAAAGTTAAAATTCCTCCACTTAACATATAAAATTAAATAATGCCAATACTCCAAATATCTACTTCTTTATTATAAGGTGTTCTAACTCAAAAATCAGGAGCAACAAGACTTAAGGTTACAAAGCCATCTATAAAATGTTCTTTAGGACTCATGATTTTACTTAAACAGAAATCCATAATTTAAATTTGAGACAAATTTTCATTTTCTGTTAATATAATATTATCTGGCTTTAAATCCCTATGAACAATTCCATATTGATGTAAATATTGAATTCCTAAGCCTATTTGAAATATTATTTCAGCTTCTCTTTTTTCTGTGAAATTAAATCTTTTTTTATTTGAATAATTCTTTAAAGAATCACCTGATGAATATTCCATTACAAAAAATATATATTCTGCATTTTCAAAATGATCTAATAATCTAACTACGTTAGGATGATGACATAATTTCATAATATCTATTTAACTTTATACTAATTCTATATCATTATCTTTCATTTGAGATTTTTTTATTAATTATTAATTGCTACTCTTTGATGAGTCGATTTATGTAATCCTAATTTAATTAAACCAAATTTTCCTTCTCCTATATCATCTACCATTTCATAAAAATCAAAAAAATTTAAATATCCTATTCCTTTCTTTAAATTTAATACAAATTCTTCAGCAATTTTTCTCGTTGATGTGTAATAATTTCTATGTTTACTAGGAAATATTATTTGAAAATAATAAAATTTACTTCCATTTACTGCTTTTTCTCCATTTGGTTTTATATAACATCCACTTAAATTATGCATTCCTAATAATTCTTCTTTTTTATCTGTTTTATAATAAAATATATCTTTATTTATTATTACTAAAAAATATTTTATTAATTTATTAGATGATGAAATTTTATATACCCAATTTTCATATAAAATTTCTTCTTTTTCTTCATTTTTTTTTTCTTTCTTTTTTCTTTCTTTTTTATTTTTTTTATTTTTTTTATTATCCTCATCATCACTTGAACTATTAGATTCAACATCTAAATTTAAATTTCCCTTTTTAATTAAGTCAGTCGCAATATCAAAATTATCTAATTCATTTTTTTTATTATTTAAAGCTTTAAAAAAAAGAGAAGGAGAATTTAAAACTTTTTTAGAATTCTTAACGACATCATTCTTATTATTAATAATATTTTTTTCATTTTCATCATTAAGAATTAATTTATTATTCATTCTAATCATTCCATTCATTCCAGATATTAAAGGACTATTATTATTAGTAAAACTACTTTTATTTGAAGTTCCTAAAATATCTTCTTTTAATTGAGACGCTGATAAAAAAGCTTCTGCTGAAGATAAAGTAGTTTTCTTTGAAGGAGTTATTATTTTTTTTTTCAAATGATAAATTTGGGGAAGATATTTTTTCTTTTATATTAAAATTGAATTTTTTTTTTGACGCTTTTAAAGGACGAATGTTTTGACTTTTAAAAGGTTTTTTTTGGTATAAAAAACATAATATTTGAAGATATACATCGCTTTGATTATTTTCTACAATTTTAGAAAATTCTTCTTTTGTTATTTTATTTTTTTCTCCAAAGGTTTTATCTAAAATTTCATCTATTTCATTTAATGATTGCATTTGGAATTTATATTCAATTTGAGTGTTATCTGTTTTAATTGGTAAATATGATAAAATTACTTTAGTGTCTTCTTTTGTGATTTTTCCATCTTTGTCAAAATCTAATAGTTTAAATATTAAGTCTAAAGAAGAGTCAAAATCTCCCATATATAAATCTTGAAGTCCTATTATAAATTCATTGGTGTTTAAAAAACCATCTTGGTCTATATCTAAAGCTGAGAATAATTTATCTGCTATTAAAATTGGTAATTTTACATAGTCATAGAATGTTATTTTATTTACTCCTTTTTTTATAATATCTTCTGATCTTTCTGATAAATCTTTATATACTTCTTTTAAATAACTTAAAAATAAAGTCATGTCATTTAAACCTAACATTTGTTGAAGAGAATCGAAATCTACATAGTTGTTTGAATTTGAATTTGACATTTTTTTTCCTTTTTTTGTATCGAATTTTTTTTTTATGTTTTAAATGAATATAATTATTTTTTAAATTTCTGAAATTTTTTATTATTAAGAAAAATAATTTGAAATTTTTAAAAAAGGATAAATAAATTTATAATTACTTATGAATATAAAATGCTAATATTCAATTATTATTCATTCAATATATCTTATATAAATATACTTATTCAATGATATATGATTATTCAATTTTTATTTAACATATTCATCTATAATATTTTTATTTTAACTAAAAATTTCCTATAATTATATACTAATTTATAGTTAATTACTTTCAATTTTACAATAAATAATTTTTAATTTTATTTTTGATTAAATGTTGTTTTTTTATATGTTTTTTAGCTTCATTAATAACTCTGATTCCAAAAAATGAAATCTCCTTTATGTGTGAATTATTTCATCATTTTATTGTTTTGTTACATATTCCCTTTAAAGAGTTGTAAAATGAAATAAAGAACAAAAATAATTATCCTAATCTCATTAAAAGAATTTGTCATAAATCTATTCTATATACTTTTGCATCTAAAATTAATTCATTTATTCTATTTTTATTAAATTTGATTTATTTTTTTTAAATGATATAATTTCAATGATTGATTAAAAATAACTAAATTTTCACTGTTTAATAATATAAAATAAATTGAATAAATTTTCCATTATCTTTATATAAAATCATGAGAGATAAAAATAACCATAAAAATCAAATTATTATATTTTTCATTTAGGAGTTAAATGTAAAAATGATTTAAGAAAACAATTAAATACATTAATCACAACAAAACAAAAGAATGTTTAGAAATATATAATAAAATTATGATGTTATAATTGAATCTTTTAAAAAATGTAAAAATTCATGAATCATTAATTTAAATCCTTAACCTCATAAAATAAGATTGAAGATCAATCAGAAATTAATTTTTCTTTAATAAAAATAAAGGTCATTAAATATATTATTACTGGTAAATTTAATGATTTTATTTTTTGAATTTATAGAATAATATAAAAATATTGATTTAATTGATTTATTATCTTTATATGAATTTTATCAAAATAAAACAATTCAAATTGTTATTAATTTTGAAAAATTATTAATAATTAAACAAATTGTTATTTAATTACAATTATATTTGATATTATTATAAATTCTGTATTATTTGAGACAAATTATTTATCAATGAATAATCTTTAAAATAGATTTAGAAGAAGAAAAATTTTTTTGAATATATTAATAAAAGATTCAATTAATTTTTAATAAAATTTTCTTTTGTTCAATTTTATTCCAATTTAATTCTGATTCATTCTAAGATACATATTCAAATGAATAAACTTATTCAAACTTGTTTTTTATTGTCTATCATATATATTTTGATTAAATGTAATTTTATGATCAACACGAAAAAAGAACAATTTCTTTTTTCTTTTTGGATAATTTATAAAAAATTATCAAAATCATGAAAGCGAAATTTAATCTTATTATATTAATAAATAAATTAAGATAAACAATTAAAACCATAATTTCTGACTTAAATGATAAAAAATTAATTATATTTTTATAAGCAAAAATTTGAGTAAATAAAACAATGATACAAAAAATGATTGGGGATTGGGGATTGGGGATT
>JAJJLU010001085.1:0-10233 GCA_023807065.1 Isotricha intestinalis
AAATAGAAAAATAAAATAATATTATACTAATAATATAAAAGAAAAAATTAGTTCAAATAATAATAGTAAAATAGCTTTTATAATAATCAGTGTTTAAGGATTTTTAAAGTAGAAAATAATAAATTTAATAAATTAAATTGATGAGAGTTTAAATGTTTTATTATTATTAATATATATATATTTAATTATTGATTTATTTAATCAATAATATTATAATTATAAAATGATAAAACCATTTCATCATAATAAACAAATTATTATTAAAACATTAAAAAATTTATTGAATAATAATAAATCTTCTTTAGAATTAAATAGAACAGGTATTAGTAATGGAATTAAAAATTCATTTGATAATAACTTTTATTGTAATATAAACTTTATTTTAAAAATATTATCAAAAAAAATCTGAAAAAAAATAAAATAAAACACTATATTAATTTCATTTCAAAATTTTATTTATTCTAAATATTGTAGAAGAATTGCAATTTTTAAATAAAATTTAATTTATTATTATGAAGAAGAATTCTTAAAAAGATATTATAATAAAAAAGAATCTATAATGAGAATACCAAAATTTTTTAATTACACCAATTATTTATTTTTTTTTGCAAACAAACTTTTCAAGAATTAAATTTAAGTGAGAAATTGCAAAAAAATTATGAAAAAAAGGCTCAAGTATTTTAATTTGATAATTATTCAATGATAAATTATAAAAATAAAGAAAAAAAAATCATAATAATAAAGAAGAAATTATATTTTGAAAAAATTAGAAAAATAATATCAGGTCAAAATTCTTTTTCTTAATTAATAATTAAAAAAATAATAATTCATCAATTTTAACTTATTATTCCCTTGAAAATTCAAATTTAAATTTATTAAATGGAAATATTAAAAAAAGGAAAAAATAATAATAAAAGAAAGATCAACATTAAAATTAAATTAAATAAAAAAAAAGTCACAAAGACATTATATAACAAATTCAATTCATAATCAAAGATTAAATATATCAAATAAAAAAAATAATAATTATATATCTTCATATAATAAACATTCAAGAAATATAATAAATTATAAAAATCATTATTTAAAGATGAAAATATTTTAACAAATAATTATCAAGGAAATAAACATTTAAAACTTTTATCTTCTGAAAATGAAATTTTTCTATTATGTTTAAGAGAGAGAAATGATAATAATTATATAAAAATAAAAACTAAAATTCCTTTATTAAATACTCAATATAATAATAATAAAAAAAGAACTAATTCATTTTAAATAAAAGGTAATTCTCAAAAAATAATAAGAAAAATAAACTTAAATTATTGTTTTATTTAAGTATAATACCTTCAAAAAAAAACCAATTATTTGATAATGACTTTAAAACAATAAGTCATTATGAAAACAATGACAAAAAAATTTTTAATTTTCAAAATCAAATAAATATTACTAATAAAAAAAAGATTTCATATAAAAGAATTAATCATTTAAAGGATTATATTCGAATTCAAGAGCAAATTATTTAATTATTGTTATATTAGAAAGAAAATGTTTTTTCATTTAATAAATAATGTAAATAAAATAATTATAAATATTATATTCAATTACTCTTTTTTCTTTTATTTAAAAATAAATAAAATTAAATTATATAATTAAATAATATTAAGAAGAATCTTCTTTATTTTTTCCTTTTTTTCTTACATCATTTTGAATAATTTCATTTTCTTTTGTTAAATTCTTAATTAAAATAGAAGAATAATTATTAAAATCACTTTCATTTGAAATATTATTTAAAGTATCATCACTGACTGAATAATATTTTTCAACATCTTTTCCATTATCTATATTTTTTAAAATAATTATTGATTGATTTAATTCAATTTTTATTTTTATATTTGAAGAAGGACCTTCAAATTCAATTATTGTTTTTTCATTTTTTTCATTTTTTTCTTTAAAATGACCTCCTAAGTTAAACTTTTTAACATCTTTTACCCAATTTTCAACATTAAATTCATTTAATTTTCCATAATAATAAGAAACATTATTTTCTTCTGAAGTTATATTTAAAAATTTAATAAAGAATAAAACTTTATTCAAATACTTTTCAATTTGAACAAATTTTGACATTTGATAAAAATTAAAATGAACTTTATATTGATCTTGTAAATATTTTTCATTATTAAAAACAGTAACATTAACATAAATAGGTTGAAAAATTAAATTTGAAGAAATTAAATTTTCATTTGTATAAATATTATTTATTTCCCAATCATCAAAAGAATAAAATTTTACTTTAGGATTAATTAAAAAAAATTGAATATTACTTATTGATTTATGAGAAGATAAATTTTCTAATAAAATTCTAAATTTCTTAAAGCTTGAAAGATATTTCATAATATAAAAATCCCAATTAGAAAAATTATGTTCTATTAAATAAAATAATAATTCAAAATCAATATATTGTTGAATTCTAATTGCATTTTGAGATAAAATAAATGAAATCAAAGGAAGATTAATTGTTACTTTATATCTTTTTTTAGGAGTTAACCAAATAAAACTAAATTGATTGTAATTTAAAAAAGAAGGATTTTTTTGAATTGGAGGATAAATAAAATGATATCTTTTATTATATACTATTTTTTTTTCTTCTTCATATTTTATATTAACATATTCATTATTATCTTGAAGTACTTGTAAATGTGGTTGAATCAAAGGTAAATTTTCATTCGAAATCATACTTTGAAGATCTTCTTTTAAACCATTAAATTCTTCATTATTATTTAAAAATAAGGATAATTCTTTATAATCTAATTCTATTTTTTCATAATCTTTATCAAATTTAATTATTAATGTTAATAATTTCTTAAAAATTTCATCTCCTTTATAATAAAATATTGGTAATAAAATAAAAGGAATAATAACTTCAGGATTTTTTTTCTTTATATCTTTTTTATTATTATTATCTAAATCTTCAAAAGTAATAAATAATGATTTTAATTGTAAATTTAATCTTTTTTTCTTTTTTCCAAATTCATAATTTTTTTCAAAAAGACAATTTTCTTTTAAATAATCTTTATTCTTTTCATTTTTCAAATTTTCTACTAAAATTTTAATATTATCGAAATATTTCTGTCCGTAAATTTCTTTAAAATCGAAATTTAAATGATTATAAATATCATTATTGAAAAAAATATCTTTTTCAAAATTATTATAAGCATCATGAATATTAGAAAAGTTATAAAAATTTCTATTAGAAATTTTCATAGGAACAGTTCCTAAATTTTCTTGAATAGGATTATTGAAAAAATTATAAGAAGTTCTAAAAGAAATTTTAGAATTTAAAGCAATTTCAGGCATTAAATCTCCTTGATCATTATATAAAGGACATAATTTAGGAATATTATTAGGACGTTCATTCAATCTTCTAATTGAACGAAAAGAAGTATTTGTAATATTATTAGTTTTTGATATATTATTTGTTTCATTTGGATTTATTAAAATTAAGGATTTTGATTCTGATGTATTAGCATTTAATAATGGAATTTGATCATTGTATAATGTATCATTTTGTTCTAAGTAATATCTGTTAAAATTATCAGATGATTGAATTACATTTTTTGTTACTTTTAATATTGAGTCTACGTTAAAAACATTTGTTGTTTTCATTTTTTTTTATTTCTTTTTTTAATTGATTTTTCACTATTTAAAGTATTTTTTTTAAAGTTTTTTTATTATATTCATTATTTTTTTTTTGGTTATTAAAAAATAAATTAAAATAAACAATGAATATAATTTATAAATATATATATAATACAACACTATTATTTAAAGAAAATAAATATCATTTAATTTTTTAAAACACTGAAAAATTTATTTATATCCAAATAAACAATAAATAATTCTTCAAAAAATAATTATTTATTTTAAATAAGCAATAACTTCAATTTCACAAAGAACTCCTTTAGGAATTTCTTTAACAGCAACACAACTTCTAGCAGGTTTAGAAGTGAAATACTCTGAATAAACAGAATTAAAATCAGCAAACAAAGACATATCACTTAAAAAGCAAGTAGTTTTAACAACATGATTAAAATCAGTACCAGCAGCTTTTAAAATTTCTCCTACATTTAAACAACATCTCTTTGCTTGAGTTTTTACATCTTTTCCATCAATTTCTCCGTTTGAAGGATCTATTGGGATTTGACCTGATGCATATAAGAAATCTCCTACTTTTATTGCTTGTGAATATGGACCTATTGCTGCTGGAGCTTTTTCTGTTGAGATATATTCAAAAGATGTCATTTTTTATTTTATATTTAATTTTTTTTATTTGTTATTACTATAATTTAAACATTTTTAGCCTTTTTTACATTTTTTTGAACGTTTTTATTTTATTATTTATTTTTTGATTTTTTTTTATTTTGATTTTAAAAGGTCTTAAAATTGTTTTTCTTTTCTTTTTTAAAATGGTTTAAGGAAGAAGATCATCTTAATATTTTCAAATATGAATTTGAAAAAAAAAAATTACTAGTTTTCTTAATTTTATTATAGTTTCACTGTAAAAAAAATATATTAAATTTTTAGAACTAAATAATGTACATTATAATATATAATAGTTATATCTTTGTTGATTTAGTTATTGTTAACTGATTTTGTTGAAATGAACTGAAAAAATATTAAAAAAAAATAAATATAAAATTTTTTAATTAAAAATACCCTATTTTCTATTCACAATTTATAGTATTATTATTTCACTTAACAAGTAAAATTTCATTGAACTTCATTGAACAATTGAAAAAATAATAAAAATTATATATAAATCAAACATAAACACGATATTTGCCATTAAATCCAATAAATAATAAAAAATCTTTTGATATATTTAACATCAGATAAAAAACTTTATAAAATAAATTATGAGCTTATTAAGTAAAAAGGAAAAGAAAGAAAGTTTTTATGATATATTAGATGAAGATGATAAAACCTTCTTAAAAATAAAAATAAAAAATGATTCTAACGGTGAAAAGAAAATAAAAAACCAAATTAGAATTGATAATATGAGAAGTAAAATTATAAACCACTTTACCCTTTTTATTACAAACTTCTTGAATGATTATGTTGTTGAACTTTATGGTTTCAGAAAAGTTTTATTTACAAAAATAAATTATGCAGACAGAAAAAAAGTTGACTCCCAATCTCTTAAGAATTTAATGAATAAAAATATAAAAGATTTTTGTTCTATCAAAATTTCTACTAAAATTACTTCTTTATCTTTATATCATAATTTAGAATCTTTTAATATTGTTAAAGATAGATTAGGAAAGGATTTTGTGAATCAAAAACTATCAGACTTTTATCAAAATTTTTATTTAAATGATTCTAATAAATTATCATTATTTGGAGAAAATATTGCAACACAGAATTTTGATTCCTTATTAAAAAAATATGAAAATGATAGAGTATATCAAAGAAAATTATTACAAACAGCAAATAAATTAAATGAATTTATTCGTAAAAAGAAGAATAAATGTATTAATGAGGAAAAAAACATCGATTGTGTGTTTAAAACTAAAGAAGAAGAAGACAATTTATCTCAAGTTACAGAAAATTCTATAATTATTTGGCCAAGTCTTAGTTCAAATGAAGATTTTTCTGATTTTGAAAATTGAAATATTATAAAAATAATAAATATAAATTGTTATAATACAGGTAATTTTTAAGATTTTTTTTCTCTTTTGAAATAAAAGATTATTATTCTTTATAGTATTATAATTTTGATTTTATCTGATTTTCATTAATTAAGTATATATCTTTTTATTATTAATAAATTTATTTTTTTCAATATGAAATATATATGAAATTAAAATTTTTTAAAGAAATAAAATATAAATCATTGAGACTTTTTATTTGGATAAAAGTAAAAAAAAAAGAACAATTAATCAGTTTTTTATAAGATAATGAAGTTAATAATTATTAAAATAAATTAATAAAAATTTTAAAGTTAATATTTAAAGTTTAATTTTTTCCTTTTCCTCTACCTCTGTTATTTCCTCTTCCTCTATTATTATTTCCTTTTCCTCTTTTATTACTACTATTATTATTATTTTCATTTATATCAAATTCTTCATCTTTTTCTTCATTATTATCATTAATTTCTTGTTTATTCATATTATTTAAATTATTATTAAAATTCATATTATTCATATTTAAATTATTCATATTATTCATATTTAAATTATTCATATTACTCATATTCATATTATTAATATTATTATATAAAGCATTAATTTTTGGATTATTAATATTATTTTGATTATTATTAACTTGATTCCCAATTTGCATATATAACATTTGTTGTTGTTGCATTAAAGCATAATTATCTTGAATTTTTTTCATTGGATTTACCATTTGTTTATTCTTTTTCTGAGGCATTGATGATAAAGAAGGAGGAGGAATACTTCCTCTTAACATATTTAAACTGTTTAAATTCATATTAGTTAAATTTTGATTTTGTAAAATATCCATATCCATTTTTAAATTACTTTTATCTAAATTTGGATTATTTATAAAATTATTATTCATATTTGGAAATTGCATATACGGAATTCCTTTATTCATTAATTGTCTTTGTATAAAGTCCATGTTTTGATTTTTATTCATTGTATTTAAATTTGGAATATTATTATTTAACATTTTCATTTGGTTAATGTTATTATTAAAGTTTGGTACATTCATTTGAATTTTATTTTCAGGAATTTCATAATTTATATTATTATTATTTGTGATATTAGAATTATTATTATTATTATTATCGTTATCATTATTATTATTAAAATTATTATTATTAAGAGAATTTGAATCTTCACTTGATTGAGATGAAGTTTCATTCTTTAAATGATTATCTTGACTTTCTTGATTTTGATTTATTTGATTTTCAATCTCTTGATTATTTTGATAATTTATTATATTTTGTTTATGTTGTTTTTTTTGATTTTTTTTTAATTGGATTATTTCTAAAACTGATTTTTCTAAATTTCTCATTAATTTTCTATTTTCCTGTTGAATATGTTCTATTTTTTTATAATTATTTAATAAGCTTTCATACTTTTTTTCATAATTTGATATTTTAACATTTATTATTTTATCAATTAATTCCTCTAATTGTTCCTTCTCATTTTTTTGAACATTTTCATTTTCACTTTTTTCTTCTTCATTTTCACTGTAAAAAAAATTCTCTCCCTCATTTTCATTATCATTTTTTTGATGATTTTCCATTTTAATAGAAATAATTAATTATTTTCATTAAAAATTAAAATATTAATTTATTTAATAATAATATTTTAAATTTATTTAATAAAAAAATAAAGAAAATATTATACAAAATCAAGAATAAAAATAATAATAAAACTCTTTTAGGAATAATAAAAAAAAGATTTAATAGAGAGAAAATAATAATTATGATAATAATAATCATAATTATAATTAAAATTTTAATTATAATAATTTTAATTTAAATAAACAATTTTAAATTTTAAATATTATAATAATTAATCATCAACAGAAAAATCAACATCCATTCCATCATCATTAACAGTAATATTTTTTGAATCTTCTTCAGGATTAATTTCATTATGTATAAAATTAAAACTATAATAAAATCCAGGTCCAAAAACTAAGAAACCAATTAAAGGAAAAGTTAAAGTGTATTTAAATATTAAAACAACAAATAAAGGCCAATCAGAAGGAATTAAAAATAATAATCCTGGAAAACAACATATTATCATTATTAGTAATCGAATTATTTTATGTCTTAATTTTATTCTATGCCAATTCATTATATTATATACTTTATTAGGATAATTTTTTTCCATTAAATTTTTCGAATAGGATAAACCATTTAAACTTCCTATTAAAAATAATATTATTGATACACCACTATAACTTTCATTTTTTAATCTTTTTGAATTTGGTATATTATTCTTATCAAAAAAATCTTTTAATTCTTCATTATCTTTTCTTATTATATATAATGGTATTATTAAAATATATAATACAGAAAAAATTATATTTAATAAAAGCTTATTTTCTTCAATAAAAAGAAAAAACATTTCTGCGTTTTTATTATAAAATTTATACATATAAAAAAAAGTAATAAATAATCCAATTCCTAATAAAATACTAAAAATAATTTGATTAATACTTTGATATCCAAAATATAATCTACTTAAAATAATACATAAAATAAAAAAGATAAAAATACCTAAAAGAGAAAAATTAATAATCTTTCCAAAACCTTTTCTAAAAAACCTATTTTTTTGAATTAATTTCCAAAAACCTAAATAACTAATAATAGATATTAAAGTATGTTTACTTGGATTTCCATATCCAGCTTCAAAAGAAGTTAAAAAGCTAAAATTAAAATTTTCTTTCCAATAAGGTCTATTAGAAGCGTAAATTAATTTTAATATTGATAAAAAGTATATTGTAAATATTATTGTAAATAATAAATATATGAAATATAGTAAAGGATTAAAAAATAAGAATATTATACTTATTGGTATAATTACTTTTTCACTTCCGAAGAGAGTTATATATGTAAAAAAATTTTTGAAAAAATTATTATCTAATGTAGTATTTAGTTTGTTTATCAATTCAATACTTATGGAATATAATGGTTCTCTATAAAATAATTCTGTTGAAATTATTATTATAAAATATAAGGAAATTATTATTATTTTATTTAGGTTTGAAATTTTTTCCATATTTTCCATTATTATTTTTAAATATTTTTTTATTATTAAAGTAATTATGTTATTTAAGAATTATGACAAATAATTGTTTAAATATAAAGGATTTAGAATAAAATTTTTTTTGAAATTAATATAATAAAAAAAAGATAATATTGTTATTTATAAAAAAAAATTAATGAAATTATTGTTAATTCATTTAAAATAGTTTTAATTATTTAAATAAAAAGTGTTTTCCTAAAAGAAAAATATATTTTAATCATCTATATTTAAAAATGATTTTGCATCTTCATTTTTTTTTATATTATTATAAAAACTAGAAGTTAAAGAATTATCCTTATTAATATTAGTAAAAAAACATTGATTATCCATTTTATTCGAAATTATATTTTCTTTATTTGAATAATATTGTTCATTTAACAACAAAGAAGTTTTACCAAAATAATTTTTTTTTTGATAATTAAATCTCTGAATTAAGGAATTTGAATTAATATTAGAATTTAAAAAAGAATTTTCATTATTATTATTTAAAAAATCACAAATAAATTCTCTATTTCTTTTAGCACTTTTTTGATTTGTGTTTAAGATTTGATTTTTAATATTTTCAATGTTTTTTAATATTTTAGTATTACTTCTTGGAAGAAATTTTATTTTTGATTGAGAATTATTAAGAATATCTCTTAAAGAATTATCTCTTTTTAAAGAAAAAGTTGTCATTGAATTGTTTCTTATTAATTTATTTATTTTTATATTTAACTTAGAAAAGCTTTGATTTATTCTTTTATCATTATGAAATTTTAAATTGTCAAAATTTAAAATATTTTTTTTTTCAATTTCATATTTAAATTCATTTTGTAATTGCTCTAATTTTTTTATTGATTTACTTCTTTTTAAAATATTGTTTTTTGTTATAAAAGGAGAATTTGAACAAAGAGATTCATTTGTAATTTTTGGTTGTGAATTTAGAAATGAAATATTTGAAGTATCGTTTTTTTCTCTTGTGCTTTTATCTAAAAAATAACTTATTTCTTCAATTGATTTTGTTTTTTCAATTATTTTATTTGAAGAATAGAAATTGTTGAAGAGCTAAATATATTTAAAAATTAATTTTTACATTTTGTAATTTTTTCTTTAAATTATTTGACATTAAATTTAAATTTTAAATTAAAGAAATTAAATAAAAAAATATTTAAATATTGATTTAGTTTTTTTTTTGCCTCTTTTTAAGTTTAATTATTAAGTAAATATATTTTTATTTATATATGTACATTTCTATATTTATTAAGTATTTAATATCTTTGAGAATTAAATAAATATTTTTTTATTTTTTAAATATATTTTTAATTCTAAATTTATATTTAATTTATTAAGTATTTTTTTTAATTTTTAAAAAGTAAAACAATTTATCAAAAAATTATTTTAATTTTTGTTTACCATTTTGTACTAAATTTTGGTTTAATTGTTGGGGATTGGGGATTGGGGATTGGGG
>JAJJLU010001086.1:0-10209 GCA_023807065.1 Isotricha intestinalis
TCCCCAATCCCCATAGTATCATAAAATTTTGAATAATTATTATTTATTTATAATTTATAAAATATTCTTTTACTGTATTAATTTTTATTTGTTTTACTTATTTAAATCATTTTTTTGCAAAAGTATATTATTTTTATTATTAAATAAGAATTAACAAGAAAAATAAATAAAAAAAATAAAAAGTATAAAAAAATATGTCAAATGAATATGACCCGATGCATCAAATGGTAAAAACCCAATTAAACTATATATAAAATTATATAAAAAATATAGAAAATAAACATAGCAACAACATTATTAAACAAAGCAAGTGAGCAAGTATCTCAAAGTTACTTAGAAAAATATATATTTTGCATAGGGTAAAATAAATTTAAATAACTTCAAAATTATAAAACTCTAAAAAAAAGTTATTTAAAACCATATTTTGATGTAACAACAAAAGATGTAATAATACGTTTATTATATTCCTTAATACCTTTTAATTCCAAATTTTATGAAATATCAACGAATACTCCAGATTTATATGGTCCATTTTGGATATATACATGTTTAATATTTATAATAGCATCATCAGGAAGTTTATCTCGTTATTTCCAAGGAAAAGAAATAATAAATTTTTTTGAAAATTTCATTCCAATTTCAGCTTCAATTATTTATTCAATTGGATTTATTATTCCTTTAATTATTGTTATTATTATGAAATGTTTTGGAAGTAATAATTCATATATATCTATTTTATGTATTTATGGATATTCTTTCACTATTTATATTCCTCTTGTTTTTTTCTGTGGATTTGGAATTAATTTTTTTCAATGGATATTCCTTCTTTATGCTTCTTTCTCAAGTACTAGTTTTATTATTGTTAATTTTTGGAAAGAAATGGGAAAGTATGTCGATAAAATGAGAATTATTATTATCTTTGTCATTGTTTGTGCACAAGGAACTCTCTTTTTTGTTATGAAATTGTATTTCTTTGAAAAATTTGAAAATGAAGTTAATAATAATAATTTTAATAACTTGTTTAATAATACTAATATTAATTTTACTAAAGCTTAATGGATTTTTATTTGATTTTATTTATTTTTTTTTTTCGTTATGCTTAAATTGGTTTTTATTTTTTTTTATATAATAATTCAAATGGATTAAATATGAAAAAAATTAGAGAAATAAATTAAATCTTTACTTTAAATACAATTACTAAACAAAAGGAAAAAAATAAAAAAAATATAATTAAAAAAAAAGTAATTTTAAATAGGATTTCCAATAATATCTCCGTGATTATAGTTTTTAATCCCTTTTAATTTTTGCATAAATAAATTAATCAAACTTACTGAAACAATAAAAAGAAAAAGAAAAAGACAAATTAAAAAAATAGAAATTTTAACATCATAATTAATACCTTCACAATAATAAACAACATTTAAATGAGGGATTAAAATTTTTTTAACTTTTTTTTCAAATTCACTGAATTCATCTCTATAAACTTTTTCATTATTATAATAAATTTCAACAAAGAAAAGATTATTATTATTATTTTTTTTTAATTCAAAATATTGAGAAGAAGCAAAAGGAGTATAATTAAAATTAATATTTAAACTATCTTTTAAATATCTTTGCATAGCAATTAAAGTAGAATCATGACCACTATACATAACATATTTAGGAAAACCAGAAGTTGCATTTAAAGTATTATATTTAACTCTATATTCCATCCAATTTAATATGTTTTCTATCATTAAACTCATTGTATATATTCCTGTATCTTTTGCATAATAACTTTGTTCTATTTCTATTTGTTTAAAAGATTCAAAATCAAAACAATCTTTTTTCACTTCTTCTATATTATCTTTATATTCTTCTATTATTCTATTCTCATAATAATTTGAAATTATCGCATCACAAAATATGAATATATTTTGGAAATTCTCTTCTATTGATGTGGATTTATTTATATTATTATAATATTTTTCTAACATATAATTTACTTTATTCTCTGTTAATGTTTTATTATTCATATTTTTTTTTCTTTTTTCTAAATTTCTCTTACATCTTTGTGCCCAAAGATAATCCATAACTTTAACCATTTTAATTTTATTATTAATTCTCCTTTCTTCATAATTATGTATTGGAACTGGATAATAATTAAAATTTTCATCATAATAAATATTACTTAAATTATAAGGTAATTTATTTTCTCCTTTAATTAATTTAAAATCATAATGAATATTATTATACATTCCTGATAATTGAGCTTGGGCTGACATTATAGTTCTATTTAAATTTGTTGAATAAACTAATATTTCTTTTGATTTATAATCAAAATTTAATAAATTTTTATATTTGTTCTTATTTGTTATTCCAATTAAATAATGTTGTCTAATTCCATTTAATGTTAATTCTCCAGGTCCATTCGACCATTCATTTCCAAATGTATCTTTATTTTCTTCATCTAATTTTAATGGACTTCTTATTCCATGACGAAAGTGATTTAAAACAAAATATATATCTTCATCCTCTGTTAAGGTTTTTAATATTAAATATACTAAGAAGAGATATTTCATATATTAATTATTTATTTAATTTTTTTTTTGAATTTTTTTTTATTTTTTATTTTTTTTTGCTAGTAAGGATGATGATGGATGAATATAAAGAAATATTAATTTCTTATCATGAAAAAGATTATTTTAAAGATAATGAAGAACATGTTAATGAATGCTTAGAATTAATTCAAAAAATAGTAAATACTTTAATTGAATGTGATCATGATAATAATGTTGAAATTTTTGAATCTTTTTGTAAAAATAGTATAATAGATGATTTAACTTATCTTGCTATTTATGTTGAAAATTATGATGTTAGATTTCAAATAATAAAATCTTTTTCAATGTTAATTCTTTCTTTATCAAATAGTTATATTTTAAATTTTATTTTTAGTAAAAATTACCTAAATAGAATAATTGATATTAAATCATATATTTTTAACATTTCAATTAATTATGATTTTTTATCTTATTATACAAATTTTTTAAAATCTCTTTCTTTAAAATTAAATATAGATAACATTGAATTTTTTTATAATAGTTTCAATAATACTTTTAAATTATTAGAAAATGCTTTAAGTTTATATAATTATAATGACAATATGATTATTAATGTAGTTAGAAATATTTTTTTAACAATAGGAAAAATTCATTGTAAACTTTTTGAAGAATATTATTTAATTTCATTACCTAACATTGAATATTTTACCTTTATAGCATGTAAATTAAGAGAAGAAATATTAATATTAACAAAAGAAAATAAAAATATTGATTATATTAAAGATGCAAGTGATGATATAATAAATGATATATTATATATTAATGATATATTAAATGTTTTTAAAGGAACAAGAATAAATAAAATATTAATAAATTCCCTTTTTTATTATTTAATTATGCCAGTTTTAATGGCAGATATAAAAAAATTTATGTTCTTATTTATAATAACAGCAATGATTTTTTATATAAATGATAAAGAATTTACTGAAATGTTAGTAAATATAATAAGTTTGGAAAAATTATCAAAAGGTATTTTAAGATTTACAGAAGAAGTTCCAAATTATACTAAAAATTATGATTATGATTATTATAGAAATTTCAAAGAAGAAAGTGGGAAAAAAATAAATATTGTAGAATTTAAAGATTATATAAGTAGACATTTTAGTAAAAAATTTATAAAAGCATTAATAATATCAAATAATAATGTTGAAATAAGTGATTTTCCCTATTTTAATGAAATAAAAATAATAAATGAAAAAATAAAAGAAGAAAAAATAAATATAAAAGAAAAAGAAGAAAGTTTCTTTGTAAATGAATTATTAAAAATTTTAGATGGCTCAGATATAGTTTCTATAAAAAGATATCATTATGATTTATCTTTAGCTACTGGAATTAATATTGGTATATTTGAAGATGATGAAAAAAATAAATTTGATGTTGAAAAAAATGCTTTTATACCAAAATATCAAAAAATGATTTTAAAAATTAAAGAAAATAAAAAATCTCTTTTAATTAATCATAACTTTGAAAAAATAATTGAATTATGTTCTTATAATAAAATTTCTGTAAATAATTTAGGAAAAGTTACTATTATTAATATTTTTGTTCATTCTTTTTTAAATAATGAATTTATTCCTAAAGAAACAAAAGAAAAAATAATTAATACTCAATTAATAATTCAATTAACAGGAATTTTATTTTCTGAACTTAAATCTAAATTTATGAATGATTTAAAATTAATAGCAATTGATACAATAAAAATAATATATAAGAATTTTAAAGAAAAATTTAATGAAAGTCAAATTCAAATAGTAAAAAAATCTTTTTTATTTAATTTATCAAGTATAATTAACTTCATAGGAAATGAAAAAAACAATAATGAAAATATATATATATCATTTATTGAAGTTTGGAATGAATATAATAATAATTTAAATTTAAGAGATTTAATAGGAAAAATAATTCAAAGAAGTGATGTTATAATAGAAAATTATGAAGAAGAAAATAAAGAATATGAACAAAATATAAAAGATTTATTTTTTACTTATTTTCATATAAGAGATTTATTAAATTTCTTTAATGAAGAAAATGAAAATACTGAAAAAAAATTTCCTATCAGTGAAGATACTTATTATCATTATAATATTGGTTGTACTATTTCGGTTAAAGAAAAAGATTTTGATATTTTTTTATGTAATATTGATAATAATGATTTTATTTGTATTTTTACTGAAAATTTAGTTTTATTTTGTGTTTCTGCTAAACTTAATTTTGCTACTATTAAAGAAAAGTATTATATTCGGGATTTAGAAATGGAAATGATTCAAGAAAAAAAATCAAGTTATATTTTATTAAAGTATAAAAGAAAAAAAATGGAAATGAAAAGTATAGATAATTTAAATAAAATTATTGAATGCTTTATTAATAAAAAGCAAAATGCTAAAAAGTTAGAAAATTCATATTTAAAAAATTATTTTAATAGTCAAATTTTGAATGTTTAAAATAAGGTCTTCAAAAAATAAAAATAATTAATTCTTATAGTATTTAATCTAATAAATTTTTATAAATAAAATTAAAAATAATAAAAAAAATAGAATTTGATGAAAAGAAAAAAAAATCACATTGAATTACATAATTAATTATTTAACATAAAATAAAAACCGTTTTTTAACATTAATTATTAATAGGGATTAATTCCAAAAAAAATAAAAAATAAAAAAAAGCGATGAGTAAAACTTCTGAAAACTCAACCAACATAATATACTTTAAGAAACCATATCAAAAATACAACAACAATCCAAAACCATATTATAAATATAATGAAAATGAAATCTTTAATAAAATAATACAATCTCCAAAAAATTATGAAAACAAAAAAAATTTTAAATCTAATTATAAAGTATATTTAAAAGAAGAAAATTACTATAAATCATATAAAAACTATAATAAATTTTCAAATAAAAAAATAAGAAAATTATCAAGTGATTCAGCAAACGATTCAACAAGTAATGAAGATTACAATGAAATAATTTCTCCAAACAATAACTTAAATAATACTAATTTAAATAATAATAATAATCAAAATAAAAATCAAATAAAGACAAAAACTATATTTAAAAGTAAAGCAGATGATTTTAAAATAAAATATAAAACAGAACTTTGTAAATATTATGAAATAAATGGTTTTTGTAAATTTGGTGATAGTGTAAGAATAAATATATAATATATATAAATATATTTTAGTGTGCTTATGCTCATGGAAAAGAAAATTTAAGATCTAAAGTAACAAATTCAACTGCTTATAGAAGTAAAAAATGTTTTCAATTTTATCAAAATGGTTTTTGTCCTTATGGAAATAGATGTCAATTTGCACATGAATTAAAAAATAATATTTTAAATAATCCTTATGATAAAAACATCAGTTATTTAACTATTATTCAAACTTTATCTAAATTAGAGAATATTAATAATATTAAAGCTTTGGTTGAAAAAAATAGACTGGAAATTTTTTCTACTTTTGCTAATAATAATAAAAAAAGTGAATTGTTTAATGATATAAAATTTCTCGTCGAAGAAGATAGTAATTTGTATAAAAGAACTGAATCTGAATAAAAAAAATAAATTTTTTTTTGTTTTTTTTATTTTTATGCTATCTTCTTATTTAAAGAATTTTTTATAAAATTCAAAGTTTAAAATTATTAGTTTTTGTAATAGTATAATGATAATGAATAAAGATAAAATAGTTAAAAGTGTTAATTGTGTAAAAAAATATTATTATTTTATTTTTATAAATTTCATTCCTTGAATCAATTAATTTATTAATGAAACTATACAGGGATAGATTTGCATATCTATTATTAATAAATAAATATATATATATTATTTATATAGATAAAAGCTTAAAATTATTTTTATTTTTTTTCTATTTAAAGTAATTTAAGTTAATTAATCAATGAAATAAGAATTATCGTGGGATTTTACCGAAGATAAATTTTCAGATAATTATAAATGATAAATTAGAAAAATTAATAAAGAAAAAAGAGTTCATTGTAATAAAAAAAAGAAAAGAAAAATAATTTAAGTTTTTAAAAAACAAGACAATATTATGTTTATTGAATAAAAGAAAAGAAGAAATGGGAGAATAATAAATGAAAATAATAATTAAATGATTAAAAATAATATAATTCCTAAATATAATTAATAATATTTTTCAATGATTGTAAGCTAACAACAAATTAAAAGTTTCATGATCAATATTACATAAATTATCAAGTTCTTCTTTATTATCAGGATATTGATAATTAATAATATTTTTTTTCTTTGTTTTATAATTAAATTCAATTGAAGTTTCATTTTTAAATTTTTGAATTAAAAGTCCTTTGTCTTCGATAAATTGAAATTTGGGAAATAATTTATCTATTTTTGTTCCTCCTGAAAAATATATATTTTTACATATTTCATTATTTAAATTTTTTTCTTTTTCATAAGTATTTTCTTTTAAACTTTTATTTTCTAATATATTATCTAATATACTTTGTTTGTTTAATAATTGAAATAAATTTGAATATAATTCATCTGTTAAATTTAATTCTTTTTTTAATTCTTCTGAAAAATTTATTTTCATTGAATTTATTTTTTCATAAACTTGATTTAATACTTTTAAATCATTATCTAAAAATTTTAAATAATATCTTACTTGAATTACTCATTTTTTTTTAATTTAAATTTAAAAATTATACTTCTTTATTAAATATCTTTAATAAAGTTATTAAAGGAAAATAAGTTCTGATTAAAATAATAATGTAAAAAAAGCTAAATAAAATATTATATATAAATATATAATACACTTTTTTTAAAATAGAAATTAAATAGAGATTAAAAATTATTCTTTATTTCAATATTTTGAAATATTAAATTAAATTGAAAAAAAATTAATAAACAGTAAAAAAGCAAAAAAAAATTTAAAAATCATCCATATTTTTAATCCTATTCCACAAAGCTAAATTTCTTTCTCCAGGATTAACAACTAATTTTCCTAATTTATCAACATTATCTTTTTTAGGAAATACTCTTTCAAAACCTCCAAAAGCTCTATTTAATTCACAAATACTTTCTTCAACAATTTGTTCTAATAAATTTTTATAAACACATTCTTTATCTAAAGTTTTTTCATCAATATGAGAAAAAGGAATTAAACCAAGAATATTATACATATCTAAATAAACTGAACTTTTAACAACTTTATCAATCATACTATAACTTTCTAATGAAGGATTATAATTAACTTCTATTAACCAAGGTTTATCATTTGAATCTATTAATATATCAAAACCATATATTTCATATAATGTATTGTGTAAAATATTATAATTATTGCCTAATAAATTTAATTCTGTATTTCTTATTGAAAATATTGTTTTTGCTATTATTACTTTTATATCTTCAAATATTTTCTTTACATTTTTTCCTTTTTTTAATAAATGCTTTTTTAATGTTTTTACTGTCCATTCATTTCCTTCTTCTGCTTCTGGATCTTCATTTTTTCCAAATTTTTCTTTATTTTTTTCATTAAATGAAGTATTTGTTAAATGAATCCATAAATTTTTTAAAGTCTTTAAATCTAATTTATATTCTTCACTAGCAATTCTAACAATACCATTATTATGTAAATATATTATTATTGGATTATAACTTGTTACTAAAACATATAATCTTAAATCATATTTTCTTCCTTTTAAAGTTCCTGGATTTGAAATATATTTTGTAACTAAACAATCTCCTGTTATTTCTTTTGGATTTTCTAATATATATATTCCTCTTCCTTGAGAATTTTGAGTTGGTTTTACTAAGTAAATATTATTTAAATTTAATTCAAAGTTTTTAAATTTTTCATCAAATATTTTCTTATCTTTTGGTAATGTATATGATTCTGGCATATAATCATATTCTTCATTAAATAATTCTTTTTGTTTCATATATAATTGATATAATCTTTCTTTATTATGAATTACATAAAATGTTTTATGATGATTATATTTTTGGTATTTACTATATGTTTCTAAAAATTCACATTTTTCATCATATACATAATTTGACATATAACTATTATTTACTTTTATTATATTATTATATCTTAATGTTTCATTTACACAAAATGGTGTTGATAAATAAGTTTTTTCTTGAACTGTTATAAAATATTCTTTTTCTTTTATTGTTATAGGGGTATAATTTATTTTAGATAAATCTTGCTTATAAGGAATAAAAGGAGGATATTTAAAAAAAACAGTTCTCATAGGACATTTACAAATATGATTATTAGGAATATATAAATTAATCTTTTGTTCAGAAATTTTATCAAAAGTTTCTTTGAAATTTTTATTATATAAATCAGTTAAATATTTTGTTTTATCAATAGGACACTTATAATTAGCATCATTAGTATAATAAATTTTTAATTTATAATAATCAACTAATCCTAAATCATTATAAGTCATATTTTTTTTAGCATCAAAAATAGCACATCTCATATCATTTTTATAGAAATAATAAATAACATAACCAAATTTATTACTATCAGTAATACATTCTCCATTAAATAATAAGCAATTTCCAAAAAAGCTTTTAATATATAAATTACATTTTTTACTATAATAACGTTGAAAATACCAATTTGAATCTAATAAAGTACCAATAGTTATTCTAGTTAAGGGTAAATTACTATAATTATTAATTTTCATTAAATCTAAAACAAAACTTCTTTTGTTCCAATGAGGATTATAATCATTTTCATTTTTACTTAAAGCAATGTATGTAGAATAAGTTCCTCTTAAAACAGTAAAAGCTTTTGTAGCTTTATAAGTAGTAGAAAAATAATTGTTACCTAATTTAACTATATAACTCACTCTTTTAGCTTTATTATATCCAAAATAATCCATTGATTTTTTATTAAATCCTAATATATGAATTAATTGATGTAAAATATTAGGAATAAAATAATCTTCATTTTTTATTAATATTTCATCTTTGTATCCTACTCTTAATTTTATATATGCTATTATAGGACGTTTAGTTTTTTTTTCTATTGCACAAATTCCTGCTGTTGAAAATTGTTTTTTTTCTTTAAAATCAAAGTATGGATAAATTAAAAAATCTGCATTTATTCCTTTTTTATATTGTTTTGAATAAAAATTTATACGTGTATTATTACATAAATCTTCTATATTTTCTTCAAATTTTATTTTATGTCTTTCATTCATAATAAATAATTCTTTAAGGTAAATTGCTGATTTTTTTAAATATAATTTAATTGTATTTAAATAACTTTCTGATATTACGTTTGGATTGTTTTTTGATTGAGAATTTATTTTGTTAAAATCATACATTATTTCTAAAGGAAGATGTGATGGATTTGATTCATTTAATTCTAATTCTATTGGATTTCTTATATTATCTGAGTTTTCAAATTGACATTCAGAATTTATTTTCACTGTTAAGACAGTGATAAATATTAGGAAAATAAATACTTTTTTCATTTTTTTTTTAGTTGTTTTTTTTTAAATAAAAAAATTAATTTAAAATTGGATTATTTAATTTTTTTTTATTTACTATATATGGAAAAAATTTATTATTTTGTTAATATACCGTATTTGACTTGGTCATGGGGATTGGG
>JAJJLU010001087.1:0-10187 GCA_023807065.1 Isotricha intestinalis
CATTAATTTGGTTTTTATATTGATTTTCTAATATTCATTTTTTTTTGATAATAAAATCTAATTAAATTGTTTTTCAGACAATATAATTTTTTCAATTTTATTCTTATTTTTATATTTTTTATCATTAATAATATTATTATTTTTGTCATATTATATATTTATTCAATTTTTATATCATAATTATTAATTCTCTTATTTGATTTTTATTAAATATTATCTTCTTTCTCTTTTTAATTTTCAAAATAATATTGGTGAAGGGTAATAAAAAGTGTTCACACTATTTTTTCAAACAAAATTTAAAAAATATAATATTTGGGGAATATTATATTCAAATATCATGAAAAAATAAAATTATTTAAACAATAATATTTAATCATCTTATTTTCTATTTTTATCAAATAAATATTTCCAATAATATATCAACAAGAAAAACTTATTCCTTATAAGAAAAATTGAATTTGCATCGATAGAAATATTATTCTTTATTGGCAAAAAATTTAACAAAAATGAAGTTTTTAATCAACAAAAGAAAAAAAAAGATTAGGAGGTTACGTAGAACATAATCAGTCAATCAATAGAAGAAGAAATAATTAAATGGATAAAAATACTAGAATGTTAGAAATAACAATAAATACTTGGGATGCAGCAAAAATTGCAAGAGCTTTATTCCCTGATTTAAAAAAAAAGGATGTTCTTCCTTGATGAAATGGTGCTATAGATTTATAAGAAAATGAGGATATATAATAAGACAAATTATCTATGTTGAAAAAAAATTAAAAGCTGAAATGAAAGATTTTTTCCGTATTTTAAAAGAAACAAGATTGAAACCACTAATTATTAATGAAAAGGATTGTAAGAGAATATGGAATGATGATGAAACACCCATTTGGCTTGATTTAATAAGAGGCACAACTAGAGAAAAAATAGGAAACAAAAATGTCAACGTTCATTCTTTTGGCAATGAGAAATAAGAATAAATGTTATGTTACTCATAAGCGTCACTGTAGTTAAATTGATTTCTTTATTAAACATTAAAGTTTATTTTATTCAAACTTTTTAAAATTAACAATTTTAGAAAATTGAGCTTAATGTCTAATAATCTTTTTAAAACTTATTGAAAACTACATTAGATGTTTACCTAATGATATTCCTATCTTTCAATGGGAATATCCTATCTTAAAATTGGATTTACCCCGATTTCTTCATGAAAATAGATTTGATAGTGATAATAAGACTGCCAGTTCATTATCTTTTAGTTTCTTCAGGAAATATTATTTTCTGTTTGTATCAACAATCAATCATTAATGTTATTGATGAACATTTTCATATTTTACATTCAATTCAGACAGAATGAAATTAAAGATGAAAAAAATATTTGATTACTTGTTTTTATTATAGAGATATAAAATTATGGGTTAAAAATAAGTATGAGAGATAGAAAAGATTTGTTTAAATCAGTTAAATCAAATTCAAAGTATTAATAGTATTTACCATTATAATTTCTTAAATTCTTCAACTTTAGAAGATATATTGTAAATAATTTTTCAAAAATATATTCATCAAATGAATTAAAATTATTATGAATATTTAAATAATTAACAGAATGTTAGATTCAATTACTAAATATTTTAAGAAAATGAAGGTACAATTATTTATAAAACATCGGTTTTTGTATAGAATTGGAATTTCCCTGTGAAATCAAAATTGAATATAAAAGATTTACTGAATCATTTAGAATCTAAGTAAAATCAAGAAATTTAGAAAAAGTATATAATTACCTGATCTGAAAAACATGTGCAATTTACATCTCAGAATCTTATAGTTAACTTATATTTTCCGAATATTTCTTTCTTTTATTATTGATTTGTTTATTTTAAAGAGGGAAATTTTTTTCTTTTTTGATAATATAAATAAAAATTGAAATTAGAATCATTAAAATATTAAAAAAAAATTAAATCTAAATTATTTTTTAATATCAATAACCCAGATATATATTTTAAAAGTTTTTATTATTTAATTCATTTTTTTTAAAATAAAATTAAATTTGTATAAATTGAAAATTGTGAAAACAAAAATGCAAAAACTCAAAATATCCAATCAATTTGTATAAAAAAAATAAAAAATTAACTTATAAATTCAGAAAATTTAGTTGCTAAAATTTTTTTTAAAATTATAAATAAATTTTAATTTTCAGATTTTTTCTTTTCATTTGTTTTTTCTATCATTTCCATCTGAGCATTCATTTGAGAAGTCGCAATAAACATTTGGAAAGTAGAATAAATATTTAAAGCATCAGTTAATGTAGGATAAAACTCAGAACAAAATTTGTTATCATTTTCAATAAATTTTTGACAATTATTTTTAATCATATTTTTCAATTCATCAATATTAGTTTTATTACAATAACCTAATTGATTTTTATAAGCATTTAACAATAAACTATCTTTAGTACACATTTTACTAAATGCATATTCTTTATCTTGAGTCAATTTAGCTTTATCTATTTTTCCCATATCTTCATCAATTTCCCATTTTGAAATATCTTTGTTTAACCAATGTTTTTCCTTTTTTTGAGTTAATTTATTATTAAAATTTAAATATTTATCTCTTGCTTCATCTCTTCTAGATATTAATTCAGAATAAGAAGTTCCTTCCATTTTTGCAAATTTAAAAAATTCTTTAATATGACTTTTAACAGTGATATTTTGCTTATATAATATCCTACTCCAATTTTTGAAAAATATACCATATTCTTCATATGTTTTAGTAATTGCTTCTTTCATAGCAACTCTAGTATTTAACAAATGTAAAATTTCAAAATCTTTTTGAATATTTTCCATACTTTTTTGAGTAGCATAGAAATTATTATAAAAATCCTTTAAATTTCCATTTAATCTTTCATATAATTGATATTGTATTCTAAAATAATTAGCAATGTTTTTAAAATATTTTTCATTATCATCTTGAGAAGAAGCAATACTAACAGTTCCTGAAAAAGTTTTAATTTCTTCAATATAAGGTGAAGGTTGAAAAGATGTTAATTCTTTCATTTTAGCTTCAAATTGGTTATGATCAGTCATAGATAAAAAGGCAATTAATGGTTCACTTGCTTTATAAATTTCATTTTCAATAACAGCAGAAATAAATTTTTGTAAAAATTTCATTCTTTTTTCAATAAAATCTTTTTCAAATCTTCTTCCTCCTGATTTTTTATTTGGAATAGGAGGAACAACATGACCTGAGAAAAATTTAACTAAAACACTTCTTAACCAAAGAAAATCTGAATATCTTCTAAAAACTACCCAATTCATTGCTGGAGTTGATACTTCATAATTTATATAATTTGATGATATAAATGAAGTTTCTATTAATTTAGGATTTTGAACTAATACTTCAATTACTTTATCATTTAATTCACTCTTTTCTAATTTTCTACAATTTATTGTTTGAGTTTTTGTTGTCTTTTCAACCTTTGTTTCTGCCATTTGTTTTATATCACCCTCTATATTTTGATTATTGTTTTCGTTTGGATTATTTGTGTTTGATTTTTCCTCTTTAGTTTCATTTTCTTTTTTTTCTGAATCTATATTTAAGTTATTATTTATGTTCTCTGATGTAGAAATTTCTTGAGATGATATAAATTCTTTTATTATTTCTTGAAGTTCTTCTAATGTCCATTGAGATAAATCATCTCCATTTTCTTTTTTTGATATACAAAATTCAATGAATTTATTTTGATCATAGTTGTTGTCTAATATTTCTTTTTTTAATAAATCTTTTTTGGAATCAATGTCAGAATCCATTTTTTTAATAAAATTGATTATTTTTTTGAATTATTTAAGAATGTTATATAATTTTTATTTTTAGATACTTATTTTTGAATTAAATATGAAAATTAATTTGAATAAAAAGTAATTTAAAATGTCAAAGTCAATGATAAATATAATAAGAAAATAAAAAAAGATAATATACATTTAAAAAGGGAAATAGTAAGTTAAAGGAGAGATTACATTTGATTTAAAGTTGGAGGAAACAGAAAAAAAATTATAGAAAAATTTATGAAAATGAGATATATAATAGATTAATTAAAATAAAAATATGATTAAAAGACTCATTTGAATGACACAAATTATTTGTATGGATATAAACACAATTAAAATTTATTATAAAGAAATGATATAGAATATTTAAAAAATAGAATAAAATAACTTTATCAAGAAAAAAACAAGATTAGTTCACCATAAAAAGAATTCTTAAGTTTACCTTTTATTAATTCTTAATGAAATAAAAGTTATAATCAAAATAAATTTAATTCAATTAGAATAAATAAGAATAATTATAAAAAAATATTACAATTTTAAAATAGTAGTTCAAAAAAAACTTTTTTCACAATTTTCTGAAGGAAATCGACAAAAAAATCTGATTGTAATGAGGAATTTTATATAAATAAACAAAAGTTAATACAGGATTAATAAAAATCAAATATTTATCAAAGAAAAATGGAAAAATTTTTATTTGGGAAAAAACCTTCAAAAAATATTGATATAATAAAAATAAATCATCTATTTTTCATTACCTTATTGATTTGGATACTATAACTTTTTTGATTTTTTATTTTTATTTATTATTAATATATATATATTTATGAAAATAAATATTTTTTTTAAGAATCAATAATTATAAATTTCAACTTTTATTATTTTTAAATGAGAAAGATAAGTAAAATTTATTATTTACTTTAATTTCTTTTACAATTTGAAAAATATTAATGAATTATTTAATAGATAGATAAATAATAATAAATTAAAATATAAATAAATTATTTCATATATAATTATTTAAATAATTTATGTTAGTAAATTTTTTATTCATTTTTCTTTTATCATTTACAAATATTTTAGGAAATTATACTTATAAAGAACAAAATATTGAAGAAAGAAATATATTGACATATATATTCCCAGGAAAAAGTTCTAACATTTTAATATTTGTTAAATTGATAAAATTCACAATCAAAAAATTAAAAATTGAGCATCCAAATACTAAATATTTTTTTCATATAATAATTCATAATTCAGATTTTAACATTTGGAATAAATTTGATAATGACACAAAACAATTTCTTCAATTTGAAGTTTTTGGAAATGAATCAAATTTTAATGAAAAAAGCTTTTCACAAATAAGAAAAGGAAAGCCAAGTATTACAGGTTTTATTTTTGGAAATAAAAAATTACAGAATCTAATAAATATCCTTAATAATGAGATTTTAGAATATAATATATTAGATAAATTAAAAAAGAAAAAAATAAAATTTGACTTAATATTGACTGATTCTTTTAATATGATTACTTCTTTTTTCAAAAGAGAACTGCAAATTGAAAAAATAATGAATGTAAATCCAACTTGTGAATATCCTTTCTTAATAGGGAACATTAATTATAATTCATTATATGAAAATATAATAGGAATTTCTTTTAATAAAGAAATGAAACTATTTAGAAGATTTTTCAATTATATTTATCAGAAATTTACTTCTTTAATTATTGGGATTTATTTTTTTTTTCAAAATAAAAGTTTCGATAATAAAGGTTATAAATATATTGAGCTATATCAGCCAAATTCTTTTTTTATGAATCAATGCATTGAAGGAATTCATTTTAGTAAATCTCTACCCACTAATTTTGTTTCTGCCGGTTATTTTTCATTAAAAAAGAATAATAAACAATTAAAAGAAATAAAAAAATGCAAAACTTTAAATGATTTTTTAGATATTTATAAAATAAATATTCTCATTAACTTAGAAAAAATAAATACTAAAGATTTAAATGCAATTGCTAGTTTTTACAAAAATTATGGCTTTATTTATTTAAAAAAAAGTGAAGTTGTAATAAAAGAAACATTTCCAAAAAATCTTTTTCTAACAGATTGTAATAAATATAATTATATATTAAAAGATAAGAGAATTTCAATATATATTACTAATGGGGAATTAAATAATATAATTGAGAGTTTATATCATAAAACTCCTATTATTGCAATTGGAAATTCTATAGAAGAATTAAATAATATTAATTTAATTAAAAATAAAAAATTTGGTTTTGGCTTTTTAATAAAAAATCAAGTTTCCAAAAATAAAATTATTGAATATATTAATGAAATTCTCAATAATGAAGATTTTAAAGCAAATTGTTTAAAAGCTTCTGAAATAATTAAAAATTGTGATGGAAAAGAAAACTTTTATTATTGGATAAATTATATTATGAATATTGGATATGAACATTTAGTTATCCCTTCTTCAAGAGAATTAAATTTATTTAAACAAAATAATTATGACATTTTAACTGCTTTGATGTTTTTTTTACTATTATTTGGAGGGATATGGTATTTTATTATTTATAAAATTATAAAAAAAATTTCTAAAAAAAAATAATATGTGGAATCAATTAAAAAATATATAATTTAGTTTGTTATATTTGAAAATAAATTTCAGAATATTATAAATATCAATTCTCCTTAAATTTCTATGAATTTAATGTTTAATTATTCATTTAAACAGATTTCAAATTTTTTTAAGTAAATTGTTCACTTTTTTTTTTTGAAGGATTTCTGAGTCTTTCTCATTAGCACTTTAAATAATATTTTAATAATGAGAAAAAACCAAACAATAATGACAAAGTGTTACAAGATAAATATATTTATATTCTTATTTACATATTAATTCAAAAATAAAAATCTTTTAACCAATTAAATTAATATTTTTTATTTAAATGACTTAGGAATGTTTTTTTATGAAAAAGTTTTTAATAATTTTATTTGGAATTTTCACATCATGGATATAAAATAAATGTTTCTTTAAATGATAAAAGAATCCAAAATTGATATATTAGTAAATGTCTTTAAATATTTTCAAAATTTAAAGTACAAATAATATAATATTTATATTTTATAATCTTTGATTAAACAATAAAAGAATTCAAGGAATTGAATATGAATAAGATATTGTCAAACAATTTAAAAAATCAAAAATTATTTTAGATTAAAAAAAAGTATATGAATTTGAATTAATATGAAAGAAATTGGAAATAATTATTTATCTAAGCTGATTTATTGAAGAAATTTATGATTTATTATTTGTAATATAACTTGAAATTTGTTCAACACCAATGTTTTAAACTCAAAATTTAATTTGAAAATTTTTTTCTTAATTAAAGAATTTTCGAAGTGTTCTTTTAATTTACATAAATAATAAGAAAGTAAAGAATTTCATGTTTTTCTTATTAAAACTATTATATAAATCAACTTCATCATTGTTTGACAAAAATATATGGGAGTTAATAATAGATATTCATTTGAATAATCAATATTATTACATTTTGTTCTTTATTAGAAGAAATATATTATAAGAAAAATATTTTTCTTTAATCTATCAATTAGAACTGTTTCGATTTAACTTAAAATTTCTTTTAAAATTCATTCATAATAAAAAGATTGTTTTTTGAATATAATATTTTAATATTACAAATACTTAAATACAAAATGATTATATTTTTTGAACCCCAAAAAATTACATATTTTTGAAAATAAAAAAAAAAATTAATTCTCTACATCTTTTAATATTATTGATAAATATCATAAAAATTTTTTTATGAATTATGATTTTAATTTCAATAATCATATGATATAGATAAAATTTTTATACAATAAAAATAACAAAAAAAAATTAAAACAATTATTAAAAAACAAAAATATTAGAATATAAAATGACAGATATAGAATTATCATCATCCACATATAAAGAACAAGAAAATTTCTCTATTGGTTTTACAAAATTAAAGATAGATTCAGAAGAAAGAAAAATAAATATTCAATATTTGAAATTTCTGAACATCCCATATTTCCATTTTGGACATACAATATCATTTTATTATCCAAATACAGAAATAAATCAAGATTTTAAATATCCTCCTTTTTGCTTAGGACCAGGTCATAATCAATTTCTAATAATGATAATAGTAGGGATAATAAGTTATGTTATATTATATTTCTTATTATTTTATATATCAAATATTTATTATAAAATTCTTTTTCCAATATTTTTATTTATTGCTATAATTGATTCTATTATTTTATTAGTAAAAAATCCTGGTTTTATTTATAAACAAAATGAACATAATCAGAATTCTCTTTTTTATTGTCATTTATGTGGATTTTGGGTTGAAAAAGGTTTATATACTCATTGTTCTTCTTGTAATTGTTGTTGTGCTAATGTTGATCATCATTGTGGAGTTGTTGGTACTTGTATTAGTAAGAAAAATATTCTTTTTTTTCGGATTTTAATTGTTATAGTTTCCTTTATGAATGGATTTTCTTTTTTTATCATTTTTCTTTTTTTTGTTAGTGGTTTTTCAAAATGAACTTTTTGTTTATTATTTTATTCAAAAGTTTTTTTCAAACTTTTTTTGTTTAATTTATTTATTTTAATATTAACTTTTTATTTTTTAATGTTAAATTAATTTTGTTTTCTTTACTAATTAATTAATAGATTTTGTTCAAACAAGAACAACATTTTATTGATATATTTTCAAAATGAATTAGATATTTATGAGTGTGATTTTGGAATAAAATTCATATTATAACTAAATTCTTTCATCATTATTAATTTCAAATTTACTATATTTTCTTTTATTTAATTAAATTTTTTCTAGTTTATAATTATTAATCGGAATTTTTCCTTTAAGAATTTTTAAAAAAAAATAAGGTATAAAAATTAATTAATTTTAGATTGAATAATAATAAATGAAAAATGAGATTGATTCTTTTTCTTGGATTGACGATATTATAATTCAACATAAAATGAAAGAACATTTTTGTATTAAAGATTTTATTCCTAAAGAAAATCAAATTGAATATTTATTACAGGAAAATTTAGAATTAAAAAAAAAAAATTTGGCTTTAGAGGGTTTATTAAACGAAAAAAATGAATTAAAAGAAATTTATGAATTAAAACAAAAACAAATTTTATTAATGGAACAAAAAATAATTTCTTTAGAAAAAATAATGGATGAATATAAATATATTCAAGATAAAATTGATTTTATTTATAATCAACTAAGTTATAATATTAATTTAGAAACCATTAATATCGAAATGAATGTTGAACAAAAATTAAATTCAATTGAAAAAGTGATTAATTCATTACAATTACAAAATAATAAATACAAAGAAATTTGTGAATTAATTGAAGAAAATCAAAATTATAATAATAATAAATTAAATAATAATAAAACTGAAATTAAGTATAATAATGATTATTTATCTCCTGCCCCTGATTTTAAAAAAATGAGAAATATAAATAATGAAGAGAAATATAAGAAAATCAAAATTGAAAGAGAAAGAAGTGCAAAATCTCAAAGAACAAAAAAAAAATTAAAAATATAAAAAGAAAATAATATAATAAAAGTTAATTAAAAAAATTTTAAACAAATACAAAAACATTATTATTTATTCTTTTTTAACAATACCCATCTTTTAAATATATTTTAAAAATTTTTTATGAATTAATTAAAAATTTTGTTTAACATTTTATGCTTAGTTTATTGTTTCATAAAATTATTCTTTTCTTTAACTGAATTTTCATAAAAAAACTTATTAATTTATTAACTAATTCTTTTTTTTTTTGAAACTCACTTTTTGCAATTTTCTCAGTATAATTTTTTTTTCAATTTTAATAATAACAGTCTTTCTTAATAAGAAATAAGTAAAATTTACTCTTGATTGTTGTTGTTTAAGTCGTATATCAAAAAATATAATTTCTTAAGATTGAAATGACATATATAGTAATAATTTTTCAAAATTTTTTTGAATTATTCATTATCTATTATATTCATATTTTAAATTCTAATAATAATTTGAGTTAATTAAGTTTTTTCCGATTTTGTAAGTTAAAAGAAATATTTCTGTTCTTTTCATGTTTTTATCTTATTTCTTTGCATTCTTTTTTTATATTAATAATAATATATTGGTTTCAATCAATTTTCATGATTTATTCAATTTTTTTTTTAGTGTTTATATTATTTATAAATTTAATTGTTTTTAATTTATATTTTTTTTGAATTTATTGTTTTATCTTATTGTAAAAAATATTTCTAAGATTTCATAACTTGGGGATTGGGGATTGGGGATTGGGG
>JAJJLU010001088.1:0-10179 GCA_023807065.1 Isotricha intestinalis
AAAATATTTATAGTAATCAATTTTTCTCTATATTGGTAAATAATGTTAAAAAATTTTTAACAAATAAATTTGGGTGATTAATTTTACTTAAATTCATCTTTATAATTTGTATTTTTTTCATTAAAATTGAATTATAATAATAAATCATTCAAATAATTATAAAAATAATTTTGAATCTTTCAATCATGAATGGAATAAAATATAATACCTTAATTTATTTTGAATATTCTTTCTTTTTTCTTTATTAGATTTTAATTTAATAATTTTAAAAAGAAATTTTTGATGATTATTTTCACAAATAATTTCAATATATTTTATAATCAAACTACGAGTTTTTCCTTTGAAGAAATTTGAAAATAAAATAATTTATTTTTTTCAAAAAAGTGTGAAAGAATAATATTAAAAATAAAATGACTAAATTAAAGAAAAAAGAGAATTAAATTGAAATATGGAATTCCAGAACAAAAGAAACTTATAAAATAGTTTTAGAATTTCCTCATAATTGTAATTCCTCTAATTAATAATGAAGAATATTGGAGAGTTAATTTAAAAGTTAAAGGTATTATTAGATTATTTATAATGAAAAAAAGTTTATCAAAAATAAAGAAGAATATAAAAAAAAAGAAGATAAAATAAAAGAAAATATTTATGATAATTTAAAAAACATATATTTTCATTACATATTTTTTATTGTTTCTTTTATAAAATTCTAAATATATAAATATACATTAATTTCATATTTACTTTATCCAATAATTTTTGAGTTTATGAAACATATTTTTTGAAAGGTAACAAGACATTTTCATAAAAAATAATTTTTTTTGTCAAAGCTTTTTAAAAACTAATAAAAATATATTATACATATAAAATAAATAATTGTAGTTTTAAGAAAAAAGATATTTTAAAAGAAAAAAATCGACTAAAATCAAAAAAAGTTTAAATTATAAAAAAGAAAACAATTATAATATAATATTTTTTTAAATAAATATATTATCAATCATAAAAATAGCAAAAATCAATGTTAATTTTCTTTTAAGAATTAATTATAATTACAAAAAACAAAAAAGTTAAGGAAAAAAATTGCTTTTATATATATTTATAAAATTTTTTTTTTATTCATTTAAAATTTTTATTCGTGTTAAGAAAAACAATAACAAACATATTTCCAATTATGATAACTTTATATAAAAAAAATAAAGAAAAAAATGGAATATTCAAATTTTATTGAATCCAAAAAAGAGTTTAATAATGATGATTTTGATGAAAATTATGACTTAATAGATAATCATATGTCTGATTTTTTCAAAAATGAACAAAAAGAAACAAGAATATTTGAATTTAATGGTCATTCAAATAATAATACTGGAAATCAAACAATAAGTCTTACTTTTTTAAATTCATTCAAAAATCAAAATATATCGACTACTAAAAAAAAAAGAAAAAAAAAAAATGTAACTGATGATAAAGTAAAAAAAAAGAAAAAGAAAAAAATTAAAGACACCTCAAATAATGAAAAAAGAAACAAAAAAAAATTTAGGAAAAAAAAGAGAATAGTAATTGATGAATCATCTTTAGATACTACAATTCCAAATGATAAAATGAAAATTGAAAATAATTTGTAATGTTATATAAAAGCAATATAGCATGAAGAATTATTTGAACTATAAATATATAAAAAAAATTAATATCTTAAATTAAAAAGAGTTTAAATAAATTAAATAATTAATAATTTGATAAAAAACTCTTTGTTTAATACAAATATAAAGATTATAAACTTTTATTCATAAAATTTTTTTCAAAAAAAAATTACATTATCATCTTTAATTAGATAATTTGTGGTTATTACTTGGAAATATAATTGAAGCTTATTTTGTAATATAATAATTAATCACATTTGTAAATATCAAAAATTCAGAAAATTAATTTTCCATTAAAATAGATGAGTTATAGTATCAAAAAAAATAATCAATCAATTTTTAGTTATTTAATTATTAAGGAAGCATAGTTTTTGAAATTAATATTGGATTAGATTAATTTTTGACTTTTATTTATTTCACTTCTTCTTTTTAGAATCTTGAAGATTTTCAATTGTCATTTTTTATCATTAATAATTTTATTGAGTCTATATATTCTTATTCTTCTGAATTTTTCTTCTTTTTTTTGTTAATAGATAGATTGATTTTACTTTAATTATTTGTAAGTATTTTTTTATTTAATTGTTAAAAATAATTTATTCATATTATTTTTAAATTTAATCAGGGAATTGTTAATTTTTGATTGAAAACTTATTTTCTCTTATAATATTTTACTAAGATATTAAATATAATAAAAGATTAAATCTGTGAAAAAAGAATTTAGAATTATATGAGTAAAATTATTATTTGGATAATTATAAATATTTTTTTTTTATTTCATAAAGCTATTATATATTAGTTAAACCATATAAATAAAATTATTTCAAAAGAATATAGAAAAAGATTATGAAAGACAATTTATCTTTTTTGAATGATTTTTCATTAAATTTTAATAAAATAAAAATATATCAAATATATAATATTTTAATTCCATTGATATTTTTTTAAAAAATAAAACAAAATAATAGTTAAAAAGTGAAGATTATTCAATATAAATAAAAATAATTAAAAATATTTTGAAAAAAAAAATGAACTTTAGAAATGAAGAATATGAAAATAATTATATTATAGGCGAAATAGTATTTGCTAAAATAAAAGGATATTCTTGGTGGCCAGGGATAGTAAAATAAATATATAAAATATAAATATAGGTATATAAAATATTAAATAAAAGATACAAAATTAAATTTTTCGGACCAGAAAAAAGTTATGGTGTAGTTCATAATAAAAAAATAGATAAATATATAAATAAATATAAATTTGCTTTAAAAATAAAGAAATATAAATTAAAAAAAGCAATAAATAAGGCAAATGAATTAATTGAACAAATGTCAAATGAAGAAAGAGAAAAATATGTTCCTGGATTTCATAAAAATGATTTGAGATTGAATAAACACTATTCAGTCAAAAACACAAAAAATGTTGAATACAATGGAAATTACTTTGATGATAATTTATCAGAAAGTGCTGATATTAATGAAAGTGATTTAATTAATTATAATGAAGAAAATGAAAGTTATGAAAATGAAATAAACAGTTTTGAAAGTATATCAAATAATAATATTGATAAAGAAGATAATATTAACAATTCAAATAATTTTTTAAATGAAGAAATGATTAAATATTGTAATAATAATATTATTAAAGAAGAAGATTTTATACATTCAATTGTTGATTTTTTCCAATTTTTAGGTAATTCAAATAATATTTCTCTTATTATTGAAAAATGTAAAGATGATTTATTAAAAGTTATTAATTTTTTATTAGAAGGAAAAATGATTATTGATGGAAATAAAGCTAATAGAATTTTACATGTTTTAAAAGGAAGTAATGAAGGAGGAAAAAATTCTTTAAATGAGTATTTAAATATTGTTTTAGATAATATTAAAAATGATAAAATATAACTTTATATTGATTCAGATAAAAAAATAAAAAATTATAAATTATTATTTTTTCTTTGAAAATTTTCATCAGAAAAATTAAACTATAAAAAAAATATCAATAATTATATAAATGAAAAAATTTTTGAAAATTTTTATAAATGAAAAAAATAAATGTTTAACAAAAATAAGAGGACTAAATAAAATCATAAAATTTTCAATTTCATTTGATTTTAGTAATACCTTAGTCAAGTCCGTCCTGAGTCAAGTCCCCCCAATAGTTTTTCTAACTCTCAAGTCCTGAGTCAAGACCCCCTCCTAAAAAAAATAAAATTCTTATTAAATTATTATAAATAATTTTATTTTTAAATTGATTATAGTCAACTCCCCCCCATTGAAAACAAAAAATTGCTCTAATTTTTGATTATAGCCAAATCACCCCATGAAATAGAGTAATCGGCCAATTTTTGCGGGGACTTGAGTAAGAGGATTACGGTATTAATAAAATGTAAATTAATTACAACTTTAATTATAATAAATAATAAGAATACAATAAATTAACATTAAAAGATATATAGTAATTCTATTGAAAAAAATTCTTGTTGATGAAATAAAAATGATACTGCAAATTACATTTGTATTTTCCTAATTTAAATATAATTGTTAAATGAAAATATGATGCTTTAAAAAAAATAAATAAAAAAATATAAATAAATAAATAAATAATTTATTGATTAAAAATTCATATTTAAAATGAAAAAAGAGATATTATATTATTGGAGAACATAATTTTCCAAATTGAACTCAAGAAATAATATCTTAACTAGTAGTGAACATATTTCATAATGAAAATGTGTATAATATAAATGGAGATGAATAAATAATTTATATTTGGATGCATAACTTTTAATTAATAGTAATATAATTTCAATAATATATAATAAAACTATTAAATTTAATTTATAAATTCTTGTTATACCATTTTGATATACAAAAAAATAATAATATATATAATAATTATATTAGAAAATAATAAATTGACTTTAATTAGTATAATAATTAAGAAGGTTATATCATTTAATTTTTCGACAAAAGAACAATTTGTAGGGGGTGGGGGGTTTAAAGAATTAAAAAGTATTAATCTTTCTTATATCCAAAAAAATATATATAAAATGTGATTATATAAATAATACAATTAGGATATGAAAAAAATGAAATTTAAAAGAACAACAATTTTTATAAGATAAAAAATAAATATTAAAGGAATTCCTCTAAATATTTCACGAACATATTCTTAATACATTAATTTAACAAAAAACAGAAGTAAAGGTATTTAGCAAGAAAAACAGATTATAATACTTACATGAGAATAATTAAAATGAAAAAAATAGTATGCTAAATGACAGTAATATCAATATTTGATAAATATTATCTTACATTTATGAAAGAAAAATCCAATTTTATCCAAGAAAATTATATGTAAAAATATATATACCGAAAATGATGGAACTTCTTTTATTTTATTAATAAAAAAATAAAATAAAAAAAAATAAAACCAAAAAAAATATTTATATTTAGAATTTAAAAATTAAAGATAAAAAAGATACAAAAAAGAAGAAAGAATTATGAAAAAATGATTTAAAATAAGAAAAAAGAAAGAAAAGAAGAAATTATGAATGAATTTAAAAACAAATAAGTGAAATACAAGTTTTAATAATAGAAATAAGAAAAAGAATGAAATAAATAAAAGGAATAAATAAAAAGATTTTTATTTATAAAGAAATTTTAAATTCTTCCATGAAAAATAACAAATCAATCAAATAAAATGAAAAATTAAAAACAATTTTAATTTATTTGATGATGAGATAGATAGTTTTAAGTCCAAATAATTTACTATTAATCAAATAATTTTAGTTTTAAATCTCAATTATTTTCCCTACATTAAACTTCAAAAAGAAAAATAAAAATAAATCTTACATTTTTAATAAATTTGTGGAAGATGGATAATAACATTGAAAATTTTATTTTCAAAGAACAAAATAAATATTTTGAAAAAAGTACTTTTTATTTATTTTTATTGAATGGTAATGATTTAAAAGTAAATTCTTCTTACTCTTTTTATAATATTTTCCAAACTAAATCTATTTGAATTATTATTTCCTAGATTTATTTGTTTCAATATCTATATAACTATTTATAATCATATCAAACTCAAATTATTGTTTAGTTCTTCTTTGATATTTATGTTTTTTCATTTTATTTTTATTATTTTTTTTTTCAAAATAAAATGAAATACTATTTATATCTTATTTAAATATATTTTTATGAACTGCCAATCAATGAAAATTTAATAATAATATTTTTAAAGAATATTCTTTTTTTCAATGTTTGATAAATAATGTGAAAAGATTTTTAACAAATAAATTTAAAAAATTAATTTTACTAAAATCCATCTATTTTTTTAGTTTTTATTTTTTCTAAATTAACTTTGAATTATTTTCATAAATCACTCAAATCATATAATATTATTTCTGAATCTTTCTGTCAAGAATTAAATTTAATGTAGAATCTTATTATATTTTTAATGTTCATTATTTTTTATTTATTTGATTTTATAAAATATTAAAATAATCATAAAAATATATTTTGAATCTTTCTTAGGGAAATAATTATTCCATTTCCTAAATAAGCACCACAATTTTTTTTAAAATTAAAGATGTCATTTTTTCATTGTTGGATGGTTTTGGTATAATCTCTTCTTGTTAAATTGGACTTCCATCCTTTTCTTTTTAGTATTTTTATATATTTTTCTTCTTTTTGGTATTTTTTTTGTGTCTTTTTAATTATTAGGTAAAAAAACAAACATTAGTTTTGAATTAATAGATTTAGATTTTTTTATAATTTTTATTGATTCCATTCAACTTTAAAAATAGAACAATTTAATTGAAAAATTATTATTGGAAATTAATTATCTTTACAAGCCTACTATCTTATTTTATCATCAAAATCAAATTTTTTATAATAAAAATAGTGATAGATTAATTCTTTTTTTAAAGAAGATGAAAACAATTAGGAAATGAATAAAATATAAGAAAAAAAAGAGAATATTTAGATGTTTTTAAAAAAGAACAAAATGGTGAGGAGATGTGCATTATTAGAACTAGTTATAATTTGTTATATAGTGAATGTAAATATATATAATTTAAAAGTTGTATATTAAGGATTATAATATTTGTATTAAAGTTTAATTTTTGCATACACGAAGAAATAATTAATACATTCATAACAAAAAAATTATAAACTAAAAAGATTTACTTTTTAATGATAATCAAAATAACATTATTCAATAAAAGTGAAAAGATAAAAATAAACATAATAGAATCTTATTTAAAATATAATTTATCTCTTGATGGATAAAAAAATAGAAATGTTCGAAAAGAAAAAAATCAAAAAAAAATTTAGTAAATAATCAAAAGAAAAGTCTAAATAAGAGTTGAGCCAGCAAAATAGAATATTTCTCTTATTTAATCAAAATTAATTCAAAAAAAAAAAAATTATTTAATTTCAATAAAATAAAAAAATGAATCCAAGACTCTTCCTAATTATGCTCCTTCCAAATTTAGTTTTTCATTCCTTTTCCTTCGAATTAATTTCCTCAATTCAATCAGAAGTGCAAACAGTCTTAGATTATTTCTCAACACTTCATAATCCAAAAATTTTAGTTAAAGAAATAGAAGTTCAAGCCTGGCAAAAAAATTACAATCACACTCTTCTAGGTTCATTAACAAATTACCTTTTTGAACCTCTTTCAATAATAGAAAGTTTAGCAAGTCCTTCAAACACAAATTTAAAATGGGTAAAAAAACAAAAATTTTATATATGTGTTCATGATACAGGATGTGGAGTCCATACTGCGAAAGAATGGAATAGTGCAGTAGTTAATCAAACAATTGATGGTGAAGAATATAAAGCTTCTTTTCAATATGTTGTTGGCAATGATGGTATTTATCATAATATTCCTGATGATATTATAGGTTTTCATGCAGGTGATGGTATTGAAGATGAATATGAATTATATGATACTGGTATTGTCTTTAATGGTAATTACTTTCCAAAAGTGACTATTAGTAATGATGGTTATTATGAAATTGACCACGTAAAAAGTTTAATTAAAGCTCCTATGAAAAATGGTGAAATTTGTAAAACCGATGACATTAATGATCAAGGAATTAGAGTAATTGTAGATAATGACAAATATTATATTGGAAAAACTTGGTTTTCTTATGATTATAATAAAATAAGTAATCATGGTGGAAATGTGAATTCAATTGGAATTGAAAGCTGTGTGAATGAAGGCACCGATATTTATTATACTTGGATGAGAGATGCTAAATTAATAGCTTATTTAATGGATAAAAATAAATTAAGTATTCATGATGTCGTTCCTCATCATTATTTTTCAGGGAAAGATTGTCCTATGACAATGAGACATTCTGATATGTATCAACATGTAAAAAATTTAGCTGTAATTGAATTGAAAATTTTGAAATTTATTCAAAATAATTTTAAAATTAGTTTTAATTGTGATAATAAAGAATATGTCAGTGAATATGGGAAAATTATTAAGCAACCTGAAAAAGATTTGAAGGTCAATTATGTTATAACTGTTGAAAAAGACGGTTATAAAGAAGCAAGGCATTTTACTTCTATTATTCCAGGAAAAAAACTAGAAAAAAAAAAAGCAATTATTTATTAGAATTGTTTTAGCTTTTGTTTTATCAATTATTCATAAATTGATTATTTATTTATATTTGATTGATAATCTGTTATTCACTTTTTTTCAATTATTCAATTTTTTTCTTATTTATTTATCAATTAATATTTTAAATAAATTATTTCTAATATTTTAATCCTAAAATAGACTAATTTATGGAAAAAAATTATCTAGAAATTAAAATATATAATCTAGGGAAAATTATATTTTTAAACTATCTGAACTTTCAAAAATATTATTATATACAATAAAAACAAGAAAATAAAGACTATTTTTGGAAATAAAATTAGATACAGGATGAAAAAATAAGAAACAATTTAAACATTTTTGAAGAAAATGAATTATTTTCAACAATATCAATAATTATTTTTTCTATTAATCTTATTTCTTAAAAATATAACTTTAAGATATTTAAAATTTTAAATAAATTCATAAAAACATAATCAAATTAAAATGGGATCATACTTTATGAAGAAAAATAAAAAAAAGTCAAATCAAAAAAATGAAATAAAACCAAATATATTAGGAATAGATTTTGGAACAATTAACTCACGTATTGGAATTTGGAGAAATGATAAAGTAGATATAATTCCAAATGCCAATTCTAATAGTATAACTTCGTCAATAACTTTTACAAATAATGAAATAATAATAGGAAACAATCCAAAAATTAATGAATTTATTGAGAATACAATTTATGATATAAAAAAATTGATTGGAAAAAAATTTAGTGATGAAATAATTCAAAAATCAATGAAATTATGGAATTTTAAAGTTGAAGGAGATAAAGATAATAACCCATTAATAATAGTAAATATTAAAAATGAAAGAAAAGAGTATCATCCAGAAAATATATTATCATTAATATTAACACAATTAAAAAAATCTGCAGAAGAATATATTGGAAAAGAAATAAATGAATCAATAATAGCTGTGCCATTTTATTTTGATGAAGTACAAAAAAATGCAATAATAAAATCAGGAGAATTAGCAGGATTTAATGTTGTTAATATAATTAAAGAACCAATTGCAGCTTGTATTGGATATGGATATAATAATAAAATTGATATAGATAAAAAAATTTGTGTGTTTGATTTTGGAGGAGGAGCATTAGATATTACTATATTAAAAATTAATGAAGAAAAATTTGAAATTTTATATTCCGTAGGAAATAGTGATTTGGGTGGCCAATATATTGATAATATATTAGTTGAATTTTGTATAAAAGAATTTAAAGAAGTTCATAACATTGACATTTCAAATAATAAAAAAGCTTTGAGAAGACTTAAAGAAAAATGTCATCAAATAAAACATTCTCTTTCCTTAGTTAATGAAGATCAAATTATAATTGAATCAATAGTAAAAGGTATTGATTTAGAAATAAAAATTAATAGAGACCTATACAATGAATTGTGTGGAGATATATTTAATAAATGTATTAATTTGTTAAAAGATGCAATATTTAAATCAGGTTTAAAAAATAATGAAATAGACAATATTATATTAGTAGGAGGTTCTTCAAAAATTCCAAAAATTCAAGAAATGATTAAAAATAATTTTAATGTTAATAATGAAAAAGAAAGAATAAATACAGATGAAGCAATTGTGTTAGGAACAGCAATTTTAGGAATAGAAAAAGAAATATGAAAATAATTCAAAAAATAAAAAATAAACAATAAAAACAATGAAGGGTTATTAATTATTTATAAATTTTTTAGAAATTGTTAAATAAAAAAATTTAATTTATTTAAAGAAATTTATTCAGTTAAATTTTAGTAAATAAGTTTTTATTTACAAAGGATTAAAAGTATTATAAAGATTATATTTAAAAAATATTCATTTTATTGGGGATTGGGGATTGGGGATTGGGGATTGGGGATTGGGGATTGGG
>JAJJLU010001089.1:0-10093 GCA_023807065.1 Isotricha intestinalis
GATGGAAGGGAAAGATATTTTAATCCTTCAATTAAAGTAACTTTATACAATCAAATAACAAAAGAAAAATATGATAATTCAACTTGGGAAGAATTTCAAAATGAAGAGCAATTACATACTAAATTATATGAAACTTATGAAGAATATGAACAACAAAAAAATGGAAATGAAAATAATGAAAATAATAATGCAGGCAATAGAAATAATACTGGTTCAGAAGGTAATTATATAAAAGCTAGACCAAGAATAAAAAAAGATAATAAAAATTTATATGATTCTGGAAAAGATTTTCTTCTTTATAATGAAGATATTTTTTATTTTGACAAAGAAGAAATTGATAAAAAAGAAAATAATACTAGAATTATTTATGAATTATTAGATGATAATGAATTAGTTATTTTTGGTTATCCTACTCAATTTATTATTAATAAATTTATTAATGAACCTACAATACTTGAAGGCATTAACACTATTGAAGAAAATCAATTTGATTCATATTTCTATATCACTGATTATGAACCTTATGAACAACAAAAAATTTATTTAAAATTAATGGACAAGGAAAATTTAATAACATTTCTTAAAGAAAATTCTTCATTTATTTTATTAAGAGATATATTTATGATTAATCCTAGTCTTTCATTAGGAAATGATTTTGCTGATGAAGAATTAAATATAATAAATAATTTAAGAATAAATATTGTATTTGATAGATATATTGATATGTATGAAATTAAATTACCAGATGAAAGTACAATAAAAGCAAATTTAAATAATTTAATTATTAATCCAACATACAGAAAAGCCTTTGGAAATATTTTTGATGAAAAATTAAAAAAAATAGGAACAGAAAGTGAACTTTGGACAGAAACAATAGAAAGTAAATTCCAAAAAATATATGAAACCAAATTTACCTTAATTCACATTAAACTATTAAATTTAAATTTATCTTACTCTCTTTTTGAAAGTAATATTGAAGTGATTAAAGATGAAATTTCTGAAACTAAAAAGCGTCTATTGAATGAAGGAAAAGAAGATTTAAAATATTTTGATAAATTTAAAAGTAAAAACGGAATAAAATTTGATAATTGGGATAGTGACAATGACTTATATGATGAAGCAAATAAAAAATCTCCAGTAATATTAGTAATAGGTCCACCTAGAATAGGTAAAACTCAAGTTTCAATGAAATTAGCAAAAGATTTAGAAATGGAAATATTAGAACCTCAAAAATTTTTTGATAAAATTTTCCAAAAAGTTGCAGAATATGAGGAAAAAATGTTAACCTGGGAAGAAGAAAATCCACCAGAAGAAAATAAAGAAGGTGAAGAAGGAGAAGAAGGAGATGAAGAGAAAAAAGAAGAAGAAGAAAAAAAAGAGAAAAAAAAACCTAAAACTAAAAAAAAAGATGAAAATCCTTATTTAGCTTCTTGGGATCCTCCACCGAAAAAAAGAGAAAAACCAGGAGTTGATTCAGTTTTAAATGAAGTTGAATTAGCTGTTTATAATGATATAATTAATGGAAATGGAATTTCTGAATTAAATATGCAAAGAATGTTAATGTATATTTTACATAGTGATTTTGCTAAGAGTAGAGGAATTGTTATTGATATGAATTCTAATATTTTTGAAAAAACTGATGATCCTAATAATGATACTCAAAGTTTTGTTGAAAAAATATTAAATGGTTATTATGGAAATATTGTTGTTGATTATGTTGTTGATTTAAGTATGGATAAAGAAGAATTAAGGGAAAGAAATAATAAAATGAAAATGAATATGAAAACTTTGAAAATTATAAGTGATAGAGATATTGAATTGATGAAAAAACCAAAAATACCAAAAAAAGAAATTTTAGAAGATGAAATTGAATATGATGAAGAAAATAAACCAATTATTCCAGAACCAGAACCAGAGCCAGAATTAACTGATGAAGAAATGGAAAAAATTCCAAAAAAAGAAGATTTAGTAGAAATAACAGATAATGAGAAAATATTTGAAGAACAATTAAAATATTATGAAAATGTTCAATATCCTGCTGCAATGGAATATGTACAAACATTAAAAACAAATTATTATATAAAAATAGATACAACAGGATTAGATTTTGATGAAATAGCAAAATTAATTAGTGTACAATTAGATTTCACTCATCCATTAAGACCAATAGCAAAGGCTTTAGAAGGAGGAGATTTTAAAGGATTATTAATGGATGGAAGAGAAGGTGTTTTGCCTTTTAGAAGATGGTCTGCTTGGAAACAAATTGATCCAGTTGCTTTAAAAGATGAATATTTAATTTTAACTGGAAGTACTGAATTTCCTGCTACTTATTTTGGGAGAGTTTTCTTATTTGTAAGTGATGATAATAGAAAAAAATTTTTAGAAAATCCTAAAAAATATATTTGCGAACCACCACAAGTTCCTCAAAATTATAGAATTTCTATTATTGGTCCACCTCAAAGTGGGAAAACAACTATTTCAAATATGCTTAGTCGAATTTATAATTGGAAAATTATTAATATGGAGGAAATATTTGATCAAGTTAAAGAATATCAAAAAAATTGGGAAGAACCTGAAATAAATAGTGTCTACACTAGAAAAGTTCATTTTAGTGCTTCTGAATTTAAAGAAGTTTTAGCAAATTCAACTAAAAAACCAGCAGATAGAAAACCTGATAATTTCGTTTCTAAAATTGTATTTATGTGTGATTATCTTGGTATTCCTCTTGATAAAAAAAGAACAAAAGAACAATTTTTTGCTTGGGTAAAATATCATTCTGATAAATTAGTACATTTATTTAATAGAATGCAAGAAGCTGCAGATAGAATTGAACAAAATAAAAAAGATGAAGAAATTAGGATTCAAGAAGAAGAAGCTGAGAAAAAAAGATTAGAAGATGAAGCTATTTTAGAAGAAGAATTATTCAAAGAAATGACTGAATGTGCTAGATCACTTTATGAAGTTGACAAAGATAAAAGAGCTCAAGAATATCTTGATCATTTAGCTGAGAAAGATAAAGAAAAAGAATTAAAAGAAAAAGAACTTGAAGAAAAAGAGAAAAGAAATCCATTTCCACCTGAAGAAGATTATGTTATTGAAGATTTAAGATCTGATAATTTCTTCCTTGCTTTTGATGAAAAGGGAAATCACCCAAGAGTCAATGGAATAATTTTATTAAATCATCCATTCAGTGAGGATGAAGTAACAAAATTAGGTGAATTTAATATTAAAATGGATAGAGTCATTTATATAAAAGATGAAACAGATGAAGGAATAAAAGAATTGATTTTAAGAAGAAATCCAAATTTCGCTAATTTAGATGAAGAAAAACAAGGAGCTGAAATTGAGAAAATAAAAGCAGAACAAGCAAAATATGAAGAAGTAATAAATATATTAAAAGAAAAATATAATGTAAATAATGAGGAATGTGTTATTGAAGTAGGATATGCAGAACCCTTAGATCAACTTCAATTAAAATTAGAAAATGCCTTAAATCCATTTAATATTAAAATAGATTCTGAGGAAAAAGTAGTATTACCAGGAGATATAGGAGAAGAAAAATATCCTTTAAGTAGAGGACCATTTGGATTATTTTGTCCAGTTATATATAAAGAAGATAATTGGTTATTTTATGCTCCAGAAGCAAATGAATTACAAATTAATCAAAGAATATATAGAATATCAGGAGAGAAAGAAATGGAAAAATTTAGAGCTAATCCTGCATTATATATTGGAGTAAATGGTTCATTATTACCTATTGATGTTCCTCCACCTCATATTATGATTACTGGTTATCAAGGAGCTGGAACTACTTTTTATAGTGATTGTTTATGTAGACAATTTAAATTTACTAAAAGAGAAATTCAAAAGGAATTTATGAAAATATGGGAAGAACAAAGATTACAAAGAAAAGGAATTAGAATACAGAAAAAAAGAGAAGAACTTGAAAAACAAAATGCTGAAATAGAAGAAAAAAATGCAGAAGCAAAAAAAGAAAATCCAGATGCAGAAGGAGAACCATTAATAAATATAGATGATGCTATTAAAGAAGATGCAGCTTTAGATGAAGAAGGAGAAGATTATAATGCTGTTGAAAATGATAAAGAAATATTTAAAAGTTTATTTAATCCATTAACACCAACAATATATGATGCAGGTTGGTTTAATATGGAAGAAAAAGTTCAAACACCATTTATAGATTTATTATATGAATCAAGAAGAGTTCCTAATGTTATGGTATTTTTCAAAGTAAATATGAAATCAATTATGGAGCGTCATTTCCATATGGATGAAATAGATGCAATGTATGAGAAAATGTTAAAGGAAAGTAATGATAAAAGAAAACAGAAAGAAGAAGAATTAATCAAACAAAAAAAACAAGAAAAATTTGATGAATTAAAAGCTGAATTTGATGCAGAAGCTGAAAATGCAGGAGGTGAAGAAGCAAAAAATGAAGAAGGTGAAGAAGAGAATAAAGAAGATGAAAATAAACCTGAAAAGAAAAAAATGCCTACTTTAGATGAAATTAAAATTGAATTAACTCCTGAGGAATTAGAGGATATTTGGAAAAGTCCTGATCCTGATTTAATAGAAAAAGATGCATTAATTCAACAAGAAAAAGATAAATTAAGTCAAAGATTTGAAAATAATGTTAATAATATTCAAGCTTTAATAGATTCATTAAAAGAAAAAGGAATTCCAGTTATTGAAATAAATAATGATACATCAAAAGAAAATGTATATAAAAACCTTCTTTTAGAATTAGAACCATATATAACAAATCGTAAAAATTTAATAGAAAAACAATTAGTAAATGATAAAAAATTTGAACAACCACTTTCATTAAGAAAAGTAAGAGATCTTTTAAATAATTCAGAAGTATATCAACAAAGTGTATATTCCCTCTTATCTCCAGTAGAACCAAGTAAATTATGTATTAGAACAGATTATCCTTTAGTATATAGAGATAGAGTATATGTATTCAATGCTCCTGAAGAAAAAAAATATTTTTGTGAAAATCCATTAGATTATAGAACTGGATTAGAATGTCCTAAAGATTCATATCCTATGAAAGGAAGAACTATAATTTTTGTTATAGGAAATTGTTGTTCTGGAAAATCTACTTTATCTAAAATGATGGAAGAATATATGGGATATAAAAGAGTTACTGTTAGAAAAGCTACTTTAGAATGTATTGAAATGTTACATGATTGTCATTTGAAAAATAATCTAGTTGAAACACTTTATAGTGGTCAACCTATGCATGATGATTTAATTATTCAAATTATTCAAAGAAGAATAACTATGGAAGATATGATTAATGATAATGTAGTTATTGATGGATTTCCTTTTTCACTTTGGCAAGCAAATATGTTAACTGATATTTTAAAACCTGATTTTATTTTTGTGGCTGAATGTGATTATAAAATTAATATCCAAAGATGTTTACAACAACAAATGTTTAAAGGAATTCCTGAAGTTGTAAATGAAAGATTTAATTTAGCCAATGGTCATTTAGAAGATATATTAAATGTTTATAGAGATAAAAAGTGTGATATCAGGTATTTTGATACTACTAAAAGCAAATGGTTTCTTAAAGATCAAATTTCTAATTTATTAGAAAATAGAATGAAATACGAAATGAAATTTGCAAGAAATTTAAGTTTAGAAAAACCTTGTGAATTAACTGGATTTACTCCTAGAAAGTTAATAGAAAGTATTTTATATTATAATCATCAAAGAACTAATTTATTACTTTATTCTCCAATATCTTTAAAAACAAATCATATATTCAGATATAACAATCATTTAAATGATTCATATAACAATTATATTGTATATACTCCAAGAAAAGAAGAAATATTAGAAATAAAAAATAAAAGTACACATGACCATCAAATTGAAAGTGGAAATCAATCAAATGAAAGTAGTTTTATTCATCACCAAAAAGAAAAAGAAGAAGAGAAAAGAGAAGGAAAAAAAGAAGAAGAACAAAAAGAAGGAGAAGAAGATAAAAGAGAAGGAGAAGAAGAAGAAGATAAAAAAGAAGGAGAAGAAGAAGAAGATAAAAAAGAAGGAGAAGAAGAAGAAGATAAAAAAGAAGGAGAAGAAGAAGAAGATAAAAAAGAAGGAGAAGAAGAAGAAATGAAATTGCAAAATCAAAATTTAACATCAGAATCAAATAGAGAAAATTCATCAGATATAAATTCACCTAAAGAAAAAGATGAAGAAGAAGAAGAAGATAATTCAGAATTTATTACAGAATTTCATTTGCTTTCAGATCAAGATGAAGTTGAACAATTTGTAAATAATGCAGAAGATTTTAAAAATTATTTAATTGAAGTTGAAACTGATGTTCATCCTCCAAAAGTTTTATCTTCTGAAAGAATTGCTGAAATATTATATCAAGATGAATTTTTAGAAAAAAAAGAAGAAAATAGTGAAAATGATAGTGAAGAAGAAAGTGTGGAAGATGAAAATGCTGAAGAAAATATTAAATTAGGATTAAATGTTAGATTTGAATATCAAGATTGTTGTCCAGTGACAATTGTTGAAGACCATTTAACTAAAATAGGTCATTTAGCTTATTCTGTTAAATATGGTGGGAAATATTATAAATTTTTATCAATGGTAAAATTACTTAAATTTATAATTAATCCTAATAAATATATTAATTTAGATTTACCTGTTAGAAAAGTTAATGAAGAAAGTAATGAATTTGCAGAAAAGCAAATTTCATTTAACAATACTATAAATTATTTAGAATTTACTTTTGGTTCTTTGATTACTAAAGGAATGCTTGAATTAAGTAATAATAGGATTAAATATCCTTATTTAAATGTTAGAGAAACTTCTCTTAAATATTTAGCATTATTTTTAAAAGCAAATAATCCTCATAACAATTCATATGCAAAAAAAAAATATGCTGAAATTTTGAAGGAATTTGTTAAAAATTCTAAATTACCATTTGAATTATTACAATCTTTTGAAACATATAATAAAGAATGTGATAAACCTTTGAGAAAGCAATTAAATAGAAAACAATTAGATAATGTCAGTATGAAATATGATGATTTAATGGAAAAAGCTAAAGTTCAAAATAATACAAGGTTTGCTAACTTCTTTAAAAGAAATATTGATAATAAATAAAAATATTATGTATAATTAAATTAATTATTTTTTTTTATTAAAATTGATTTTTATACAAATATTTAATATTTTGATAATTTGTTTGAGTAATTATCAAAATAAAAATTTTAATAGTTTCAAATAATATTGAGGAGATACTTCAGAATATTTATTTCTAAAAGGATAAACAGAATAAAAAATATTCAAAATAATTTGAAATCAATTTGTCAAATTTTTTTACCAAAAAGTAATCTCGAAAAATTAAATTTTAAATTTAAAAATAAATGAAAAAATATTATTATAGTAAAAGTAGTTTATTAGTTCATATTAATAAAAATAATCAAGTGAATATATTAAAATATTAAAATTAATAATCATTGAAAGATAAAATAGTAAAATTATTATAATAATAGAATAAAATATAATTTAAGTTTTTAATAGATATTTTTTTTTAAAATAATACATATGGATTGAGCATTTATATATTTTTAAGAAATATGAAATCATTATAATGATGCATCAATAAATTTTTTGAGATAAAAAAGAGTCTATAAAGTCATAAAAAAAGAAAAAATTTGTATTTAATTTATTAATACACTAATGGAAAATTCCAAAATATTATATCATATTTTTTTTGAATGTCCTAAAAAAATGATGATAATTGATTTAATAAATTTTCTTGTGTTTTATCGATATATAAAATTTGGAAATTTACTTATTGTTTGAGTATTTCTCATAAAAAATATAAATTCTTTTCATTTAAATATTCGATTAATTATTTCTCAAATTTGACTGTTTAATAAACTAACCATATTTTTATAGTTTTATCTGCAGAAAAAGAACAAATTAAATTATTTTTTAAATTAACAAATCCATTAATATAGTTATCATGAGCATTATTTACAATTTCTAAACATTTATAATCATCACTTCTAAATATTAATAAATTTCTACTCCATCCTCCTATGAAGAATATTTTTTGATTCTCAAATGTTTTTATTCCATTTAATCTAAAAGAACTTTTTATTTTTTTCAATAATTTTCTTTCAGTGATTGAAATAACATTAAATGAATCTGTTCCTCCAATAATAATTCTATCTTCATCAATCATATCTAATGCATTCCAACAACTACATATAACATTATTAAAATGAAAATTAAAAAAAACATTCATTCCATTTTGATAAATTTTATAGAACTTTGTTCCTTCAAAACCAGAAGTGATTAACAAATTTCTATTTTCTAATAATAAAATTGACATTACATAATTAAAATCTTCTAAAATAGTAATCAATTGAAATTTATTATTATTTATTTCCCAAATTTTTACTGTTTTATCTCTTGAACATGAAATTATATTTCCATTTGAACAATATATAACTTTATTTATCCATTTATCATGAGCATTTTCAATATATTGATTTAAAGTATATTTATTGTTTTTTTTAATCCATGTTTTTATATCATTATAAGAACATGTAATAAAATTATTTTCATCTTTTATATTTACATTAATTATATTTTTATCATGTGCTTTTTCAATTGTTTGAATTATTTTAAAAGAAAGATCAAATATTTTAATAGTTTTATCACTAGAGACAGAAATTAATTTTCCTGATGGAAAAATTGATACTGATTTTACCCAATCATTATGTAATTGAAATGAATTTATCAATTTGAAATGAAATTTAAAATCTTTTTTAAATGAGGTTTTTATATTTGAGTTTGATTTAATTTGACCCATTTTCAAATAAAAGATAAAAGTTAATAAAATAATTTTAATTTTATTCAATTTTCAATAAAAATCTTGATTGTTAATTAAAAATAAAAATGATCATTTTATTGAATTATAAGCATCCTTTTCTAGAACATATAAAATAAATAAAGATGATATTCAAAATGAATCTTCTTTTCAGAGAAAAACAAATTTAATTTAGTTCTAATAAAAATAATATAAAAGACTAAAGAACAAAAAATATAATGATTTAAATTCAAAAAGATTAAAGGACTTTTGTAAGAAATAAAATACAACATTGTCAAATAATAAAACATTAAAAAACAGGTAACTCATATGATAAAAAAATGTTGTCTAGAACATTATTTTTAAAATAATCATTATGATATTACGGCGAATAATAAAAAAATATAATAGTAATTTTTGAAGACTTAAATAATTATCAAAAAAGCCAATAAAAGACAGTAGAAAATAGAGGTTTAAAATAATTAAATTAATGAATGAAAACCAACAGCCATCATTTTTTAACAGTCACGAAAATCATTATAAAAAAAACAGAAATGTTTGATTTTATATTTTGATGTTTTAGTTTCTTTTTTAAAAATGAAATATATTTTTTATCTTTAAAAAGTGATAAAGATTTTTACTTTTTCATTTGTAAACCTTATTTTACATATTTAAAAAGATCTCAAAAAGTTTAATTATAAAGAAAAGGAAATAGCATTTAAATCTTTTTCAAGAAATAAAAAATGTAAAACAATAAATATTTACCAAATAATAATAAGACAGAAATTGATTTAAAATATTTATGAAGTGCATTTCATCTTTGGAAGAGAATATGGAAGAATAATTATCCAAAAAGTAAAAGAAGTAAGTTGCATATTCAAATTTGAACTTAACAAATTTAAGGAAAATTATCTTAAAGAAATCATATTAATTCTCTAACTATTGAAAATAAGATAGATAAGTTTTAATCAGCAATCTAGAAAAGAAAAAAAAATAACATATAACAATTAAATTAAACCAATTCAAGTGATGACAGAAATGAACAACTTATTTTTTACTATAAAAACATTGGAAAGAGATAAGAACATAATCAAATTTGTTCTATTTTTAAAAGTATTATATCTATAATATTTATAATATCAATTTTCTAAATTATTTTTAAAAAATTCATTATTGGAAAATTTTCAATTTTATTTTTTATTGGGGATTGGGGATTGGGGATTG
>JAJJLU010001090.1:0-10091 GCA_023807065.1 Isotricha intestinalis
AATCCCCAATCCCCAATCCCCAACAATTATAATTTTCTTTTTTTTTATTTTTGAATACAATATTTCAGAAATTATTTATTTTTTGATAAAATGAATTTAAATTAAAAATATAATAACTATTAATTATTTATAATAAATACATATTAATTAAAAATTATAATTCAACGTTAATACATTCCCATGGATTTAATCCATTATTATTTAATATATTTTCATAAGCTCCATAATAAATTAATAAATTAGCAACTTTATAGTTTCTTAAGGAAAGAGCATAATGTAAAGGAGAATTTCCTTGATTCTAAAAAATTAAATAATAATATAATTACATTTGTAATATTTGGATTACATTCATGCAATAATAAAAATTGTATCATTTCAATTTTACAATTATTTTTTGATGCAAAATTTAAAAATGTATTTCCATTTTCATCTTTATAATTTATATTTATTGAACCTAAATTATCTAAAATTAATTTCTCCATTAAAACGTCATTTTCTTTTTCAATATGATAAAATATATTTTTGTAAAAATTATTTTGAATTTTATGGAATTTTAAATCATTTGATGTGATTATTTCATTTTTATTTTTATTATTTAAAGGATTATATCGATAATAATCAATAGTTTTTTCAATTTCTTTTTTTATTAATTTTTGTAAATGATAACTTTTTCTTTCAATTTTTATATTATCATCTTTACTTTCTGAATCTTTTGAATCTGAAAAGATTTTATCTTCACTTTTTTGAATAGATTGAATAGATTGTGTTTTTATGTTTATTTTATTTTTATTCAATAAATCTTTTTTTATATCTTTTGTTCTAAGATCTTGAAAAAATAAAAAATTTTTTTTCCTATTTTTAGCTAAAGAAAGGAGTGATTGTATTTTTTCTTTATTATTTATATTATTCAATAAAGATTTAGTAATATTTTTATTTGTAATTATAAATGCAAAATTCCTTTTTAAAATTTTATTATTAATATTTTCAATTCCTTCATTAAATATTAAATTTAAAACATCTTTTCTTAAATCTAGATATTTATCTGGAATAAAATCAAAATGAATTGAAAAAAATTCAGTCAAAATAAAACTTGAAATATAATATTTAAAAAATTTATTTGCTTTATATATAAATTTATCAAATTCTTTAATATTTGTTTTTCTGAATAAAAACATAAAAATTTGTTTTAATGTTTTTTGAGATCCTTCTATTGTATTTATTTGTTTAACAATTAAATTTTTTTCTATTTTTTCTATTAAATTAAAAACTATAAGTGATTGTTTATAAACTAATTCTTTCTTAAAAAAATTTTTATTATTTTCAATTTTATCATATTTTGATTTTATATTTTTTTCAAATTTTTCGAGAAAATCTATTGATTTTTCTTTTTTTTCTAAGATATTATTATCAAAAATAATATCAATGTTTTTCATAATCATTGTTTTTTCTTTTAAAATTAATGAATTTCTAAAACAAACTCTTTTACTTTCTTTTATTATATTATTTGTCATAATTTTATAAAAAGTGTTTCTCTTTCCTTTTTTATTTTTTAATTTTAAATGCTTTAATGAGGATAAAGATTTAAATTTTTTTATAGTTTTCATTATATCCTTTTTCTTTTCATTTCCATTATTTATATTATCATCAATATTAACATAATTTATCTTATTTATATTATTATTATTATTATCAATGTTATATTTCTCAATATCATTTTTATTTTTTTTATCAATTTCATTTTGATTTTTATTATTATTAATATCAATACTATTTTTATTTAAATTACTGAAAATAGAATTTTTTTGTTTTTTGGAAATTAAAGAATTACTATCATTCAAAATTTTATTTCCTCTTCCTGAATTTTCATAAGTTTTAAAAAAACTTTGTGGAATAGAAGATATCTTTTTTTCACTGGAAGAATCAGTTTTAACTAAAGTAGAATTTAAAAGAAGAGTTTGTAAACTATTTTTATTTTGATTTAAAACAGATCTTTCATTAGTTAGATTTCTTGAATGAATTTGATAATTTCTTGTTCTAAAAGAATTATAATTTTCTAAAACAATATTGTGGGTTTTTAAATTATTTGAAAAGTTTAATTCATTATTATTCATAAAAGAATATAAATGTTTTCTTTTATTATTATCATTATTAAAAATTGAAATATCATTTTTATTAAATTCACTTGAATTAAAATTAGGAAATTTATTTATTATTGGATTGTTTTTATGTATTTTTGAATAAAAATAATATTTTTCAAAAGTATTTCTATTATTTATATCTGATAAACTTCTTGGTTTTTTATTATTTAATAAAGAAGATGAAGAATTTTTACTTTCTATATTTGAATCTTGATAAGACAATTTTTCTTTTTTTAAAAAGTTTTTGAAATTTGAATCATCTTTATGATATTTAATCTTATATTTTTTATTATTATTCTCTTTATTAATAGTATTTTCATCTATATTTGAATTTTTTTCTGAACTATGAGTAATTTCTACTTTCGGTAATATTTCTGATTGATTTTTATTTCTTCCTTTTTTTAAAGAAATTTTTCTTCTCTTTTTTGAAAAAGAATTTATAAATTTATTTAAACTTATTTTTTCTGATTCAGAATAATATGCCTTTATATTATTTTTATTATGTCTTTTTTTATTTGATATTTTATTTAAACTATTGTCTTCAATCTATATTTTATTAAATATATAAATACCTTTGATCTTACAAAATTATTTTTCATATTATAATATTATTTAATATATCAAAAAAAATGAAAAAATTAGAATATTAGTTAATTAAAAAAAAAAATAATGAAAATAAAATATTGTATTTATTATACAATTAAAATTTAAAAAATGAATGCTATTTTATTCCATATAACAACTCAAATATAATTTAAAAAACAATTAAATATTTAATAAGTATTTTTCTTTCAAATAAACATTTAGTAATAAAAATTGTAATTCCAACAAATTCTCAAAGTTATTCAAAATATATATTATTAAATTAAATAATTATTTCACAAAATTGAAATAAAATAATCACTTTGAATCAATATTTCTTTTATAAATTTATGAAACAATAAATTAGTGTTAATTCCAATGTTAATGACAATGTTAAAAATAGTTTTTGAGATTTAATATTAATTTAAAATAATACATATATTTTTTAAAATAAATTAAGCTGTTCCATATTAATCTGATTTAAAAAACATAAATTTTTCTTTGAGACATTTTTGTTTTAAAAATATAATGAGTTTTTAGATAGATTTTTTTCAATTTATTTATTATTACATAAGAAATAATTTTTATAATAAATCAATAAAAAAATCACATTCTCAATTAAAGAAATAAGATAATTATGTGATTATTTGGTATGGATTTTTGGCATTAATCATTTATTTAATTTGGGAAAATTTATTTTAATTATGAAAAATATAATATTAAGATTTATTAAATATTTAATTTTATTTTCATATGATTAGAATCAATTTTTTATTTTTTTTCTTCTTTATATTTTAGAAATAGAATATTTTATTTATTTAATTATATAAAAGAATAGTTCAATAAACTTAAAATTTTTGAGTAAATAAATTAATTATTTTTAAAAATTAACTAAACTAAAAATTAAGCATTTTTTTCACATAAATCATGAGTTTTTTGGAATTTTTTCATATCATCAATTAAATCCACAATATATTTATGACAAGTATCACTATCTTTAACTTGTGGTTCAATTGCTTCTAATTTTTTAATATTTTCATCAGTTGGAAAATTTCTTGGTCCACATAAATAAATAAAATATTCTAAAAAGAAATAATCCATTTTTTTTAATTTAACAACTTCTTCAAAAAATTTATCAGTAATAAATTCTTTAACTAAATTTAATTGATTCATATTAACAAAACCAAACATATAAGCTTGCATATTTTTTAAAGAATCACTATTAGATTTTTTAGTTAATATTTCCCAAATTTCTTCTTTTATTTTTTTGTCTGGAAGAGAAGCTTTACATCTTAACTTAGCTTTAATAGATTTATCTGAATTATTATCTAATTCAATTTGTTTATTCAAAATTTTTTCTTTTTCTTCTAAAGAAATTGATTCTAAAGAATATAATTTAGAACAAATAGTAAAATTCATTTCATTAGTAAAATATTTTTTGTCTAAATCATAATTTACACCATCTACTTCAATATAATATTTATTTTCATTTAACCAATTTTTTAATACATTTATATTTTTTTCTGTATTTGCATAAGATATTAAATATTCAACTGATAAATTTAAAAATTCTTCATTGTTTTTATTTTTAACAATTAATTTTTTAAGTAAATCAAACATTTTATCAGAATAATTTTCATAAAATTTAGGAGATAAATAATTTTTTAAAATACCAATTGTAGGTCTTAATACATTAGTAATTATTTCTAAACTATTTTCATCAATTAAAAATTTAAGAATACAATCAAAATATTTTTGACAAGGAATAACAGCATTTTTAGTCATATCAATTAAACTTTTATAAACCATTTGTCTTGATAAAGTATCATTTACATTTTTATTTAAATTTTCCATAAAATAATTTAAAGTTTTATCATCAATAATCCATTTAAAATAAGCCCAATCATTATAATTTAAAATAACTCCTTTTGGTTCAGGTAAATTTTCTAATTGTTTTATTTCTGTATTTTTTTCAGGTTGTACCATAACTTTAATTACTTTATCATCTTCAGATTTTTCATACAATAATTTAATTTCAAACATATGTGTTTGAAGATTATTAAATTTTTCTAAAACTGGAGTTTGTTCAATAATAAAACTTTTGATTTTTCCATTTTCAATATTATATATTGGTTTTAATTGATTTAACCCTGCTTTTGTTAAATAATTTTTACATAAATCTTTTAAATCAAATTTAAATTCTTCATTATTATTTTTATTATTAACTTTAATAGCTTCATCCATATTATCAACGAAAAAATCAAATTTAGAATTTTTCCATTTATACTTTTTAAAATATTCTTTTAAACCAAAAGAAAAATTATCAAATCCAATAAAATAGAATATTTGTTTTAATAAAGACGACCCTTTATAATAAACAATTCCATCAAAATTATTTTCACTTTGTTCAGTATCTTCAATTTCAGAATAAACAGGATGAGTAGTATTCATTTGGTCTTTATCATATCCAAATTGTTTCATATTATTAAAAGCAATCCAAGTATTTTTATAAGGTAAATTTAATTGACTTTGACATAAAAAAGATATAAAAGTAGCAAAAGATTCATTTAACCATAAATCATCCCACCAAGTCATTGTTACTAAATTTCCAAACCACATATGTGCTAATTCATGTAAAACTGTAATTGAAAATTTACTTTTTTTTGTTTCATCTGCTTTTTTTTCCCATAAATATATTTCATTATATGTTACTAAACCTACATTTTCCATTGCACCAAAATTATATTCTGGACAAAAGATTTGATCATATTTTGAATATGGATATGCTATTCCAAAATATTTTTTATAAAATTCCATTCCTTTTATTGTTACATTAAATTGATCTTTTGGGTCTCCAAATAATTTTAAGGATTGTCTCATAAATATTCTCAATGGAATTTTATAGTTAAATGGATTTGTATACATATAATAATTTCCTCCACATACACAATATAAATAAGGTGAAATTTTAGGTGTTTCATTAAATAAACTTATCATATAATTTTTATTATATATTGATTTAAATAAAAATTCATAATCTTCTTTAGATAAAGAATCATATAATTCTTTTAATTTTTCACAATCTAAATCTTCATCTTTGGAATTTTCATTAATTTTCCATTTCAAAATTTCTTCACTATTAGATAACATAATCCAATCATTAGGTCCAATTAAAGTTATTTTTAAAATAGCTTTAATATCAGGTTGTTCAAAAACAGGAAAAATTAAAGAACAACCATTAGGTTCAGATTGACTATAAATATATTCATTTTTATCGGAAGGATCAATAAAATGATGAATACCAACTCCTTTATGTTGATATTTTCCAGTAAATAATATTTCTACTTTATTCACTTCATTTAATATTAAATCTAAATGACTTAAATATAATCTTTGTTCTTTATGTATTATTTTTTCTATTTTCTTTGAATTGATTATTATTTGATGTACTGTTCCATCAAAATTTAAAAAAATATCATTTTGATTTTTATCATTATATGAAAAAGTTAATGTTAGTTTTCCTTCAAAATCATTTTTTGGGAATAAATCGTTTTTATCTGTTGATTTTCTTAAACATAATATTAAATTATAATAGACATAGTAATCACCGTTTGAATCTATTATTTGAGCTTTTCGAGTTATTGCTTCTTTATGTGTGAATGGAACTTTTTTTTCTTCTTCTTCAGACATTTATTTTTTATATATTTAACTTTTTTTAAATTAATATTTTTTTTTTGGATTTGGAGATTTTTTTATTTATTAAAATATCATCAAATTAACTTTTTTTTAAAAAAAATTCATAGTGAAATTTTCAATTAATTTATAATATTTAACTCAATAAATTAAAATAATATTAAAAATATATAATAAACTTTTTTAATACAAATGATATTTTTAATTATTAATAAATTAATTTTATAATTCATTCATTTAAAAAAAATACTCTCCAATCTATTGATATAATAAATTAAATTATAATTAGGCAAACTCAAAATATAAAAATGAAAATAGAGACCAAAGAAATTATTTTTCTAAATTTTAATAATTAAAATTTTTATAAATTAAATTATTTCAATAAATAAAAAAAAATTGAATTACATAATAAAACCCATTTCTGGGACTTAATATAAAAATAAAAATTTGTATATAAATATTAAAATGATTTTTAGTTTATAATACAATAAAAAATAAAAATTAAAAATCCAAAATTTATGAAAGTTCTTATTTCATATCTTTTTGTCGTTTCATCTTTATGTTCTATAACTTCTATAACTTTAAATATAAATAACATTTTTATTTCTGAAGGAAAAAATGATTTAAAAAAATCTTTATTAAATAATACTAACAATCAAAATACAATTTTACAATCAAAAAATGTGTTTAATGTTTCTCTTTTGTCTGATGAATATTATGAAGAAGAAAATTATAAAAAAATTAGATTAAAATGTAACTTATATAATTTAATTATTCCAATTCAATGTTTTTTAATGGAAAATTTAACTTCTAATTTTAAAGGTCCATACCATTTAAATGAAAATGAATTAGAAAAAAGTTTTTTGATAGAATTAAACGGTGATACTCAAATTATAAATATAGAAATATCAAAATTTTTTATAAACATCTTCAAAAAAAAAGAAATATTAAATTTAATAAATGATAAAAATTACATTCAAATAGAATTTTCATCAAAAAAAAAAGACAATAAAATTTATATAGCAATGTCTCTTGATAATAATTATATATATCCAACAATTGTATCAATAACTTCAATAATGGAAAATTCAAGTAAAGAAAATAAATATATATTTTATATAATGCATCCAGATGATTTTTCAGAAATAAATAAAAAAAAACTAAAAAGTATAGAAAAGAAATATAATTACATATGTATAATAAATTTCTTAAATATGGGAAATAAATATCAAGGATTAAATTTAAAAAAAGACACTCCAACTGATATTTTAACTACTCCTGCTTATTATAGACTTTCTTTATCAGATTTACTTCCGAAAGTTGATAAAATTATTTGGTTAGATGGAGATACACTTACATTAATTGATCTTAAAGAAATGTTTGATCTTAATATGGAAAATTATTATTATAAAGGTTATCGTGTTTGGTCTAGACAATGTATTGATAAATTTGTTGATAATTATATTTGCTCTGGTGTTCTTTTAATTAATTTAAAAGAATTAAGAGAAAATAATATAACAAGAAAATTTAATGAATTGATACAAAATCATAAAGATGAACTTCAATATCATGATGAAACAGTGATAAATTATATTTGTGGTGAAAAAAATGGTATTTTACCTCCTAAATATGGAACATTAATTAGATATAAACTAGAAGAAGGAATTTATTTAGAAAAAGAAAAATTAGAAGCTTTAAAATATCCTGGTGTTCTACATCTTATGGATAAACCTTGGAAAGATAATAAAGCTTTAAAACTTTATGGTTCTTGTAAATGGTGGGAATATGCTAAAAAATCTGATTTTTATGATGAAATTGATAATGCTTTTCCTATTGTAATTATTGAGAATGAAAAAAAAAATAAAAGATTTAAGAAATGGATTAATAAGTTATTTAAATTATTTAAAAAATAAATGGAAATTTTATTGTTATCTAATATTTTAACTTTAAATAATACATTTTATTAATTCAATTTCATTAAAAATATTAAATTTTTTTTGATAAATTTTAAAATAAATCATTTATACTCTCTTATATATTTTTTAAATATGTTACAATTAATATCTTTAATGATTCTTACAAAAGGTATTCAGAGGTTTCTTTTTGAAAAGATAATATTAATTCATTTATTTGTTATTATTGTTCTAATCATGAATTTACCTAAAAATAAAAAATTTATTTTATAAACATTTACAATTTTGAAATTAAATATTATATCAAATGATTTATCTATTTGAAAATTTGTAAAAATAGAATTTATATGAGAAAAACAAAAAGAAAAATCATGAAAATCATATTTTTGAATTTCTTTAAAAAAAATAAGCGATGAAATTGATATAAAGCAAATAATAAATGATGAAAAGTAGAAATTCTATTAGAAATAGAAGATTTTAATAATCTGAAAAATCTCAGTTAATATTCATTTTATTATTATTATTATTTAAAATCTTGAAAAACAATTAATGATAAATAGAAAGAATAAAATTAAAAGAATCAAGAAAATAATAAATTAATGAAGATAAACATTAAAACAAAAGTTTTTGAATTTATTTATTAATATTATCTTCATTATTTTTTTATTTCTTTTTTTTCATTAAATCCTTATTTTCTGTTTTTAATTCTTTAAATTTGATTTCCAAATTTTTATATCATTTTGCCATATTTAAATATCTTTGTTTTTTTGGTTTTCTTAATTTTTTTTATTATAATAGTTTAATACTTTAATTTAATTATTTAATTACAGGTTTTTTTAGTTTATTTTTTTCATTTTTTATCTGTTATTATAATAATTTAAACCTTAATTCCACTTTTTATTTTTTTAATTATCCAAATGTTTTTGATTTAATAATTTATCTGAGTGAATAATTTCTTGATATCAAATTTATTTGATTTAATTTGTTCTTTTAAAGAGTTTTATTTTTTCCATTTTCTTATTTATTTCTTTATAATTAAGTTCATTAATTTTTTCATTTAATTTGCCATTTCATATTTTATTTTTTTCAATTAGTTTATTCAATTAATCATAATAAATTTTTTTTTTACTGATTTAAATGTTTTTACTGTCAAACATTCAATTATATTTTAATAAAAGATAAATCAAAATTTATTGTTTTCATATTTAATCATAAGTATTTTTATTATCTTCATACACTTAATTGTAAAGTACCTTTAATTTCTTTAATATTTCTTCTTTAAAATCAAAATAATTAACAATTTTAATCCAAATAATTGATTAGTGTTTAAAGAAAAGAATATTATATTATTTTATCTTTTTTAATATTTATTATTTTATTTGCTGTTTATTTTATTTTAACTTTAATTTACAATTATAAATTCATCATTTTAAATCCTTGAATTTTTTAGTTTAATTTAAATAAGAAATTAATAAATTTAATATAGAAATAAAAAATTATATTAATAGAGATAATAATATTAAAAAAATTTTTAGAATTATTGTTTTAACTACTTATATAAATAATTTTGTTTTCAAATAATATTATCGATTAAATGCTCATAGAAAAGTAAAATTCATTTTAAGTTTAAATTATTTTTCTATAATTTTTTTTTTTGTTGTTTAATTTTTTATTTAATATGTAAATCATTAATAAATCTTTCAATGTTTTTTTAAATAACTTCAAATTATTTATTAAATTATATTTCTATTTTTTGGGGATTGGG
>JAJJLU010001091.1:0-10080 GCA_023807065.1 Isotricha intestinalis
CCCAATCCCCAATCCCCAATCCCCAATCCCCAATCCCCAATCCCCAATCCCCAATCCCCAATCCCCTTCTCTTTATTTTCTTTTTTATTTTATTTAATTCTTTTTTTTAAATTTAAAATAGATAATTTTTTTTTATTAATATTTTTTTTTTTAACATCTTAATTTCTTTTAATTAAATAATTTATAAACATAATTATATTTTGAAAAAAAATAATATTTGATGAATTAAATTATGGGATGCCAATGCAAAAAATGTAAAAATGAAGAAATATTAGAAGAAAAAGATTTAAGACAAATTGAAAATGGAATGAACAATCAGTCAATAGAACAAAAATATGTAGATTTTAATACAAAAGATTCAGTAAATAATAGTTCAAGAAATCCTTTAAGTGTAAGAAATTTAAAAAATTATGCTTCAAAATATCAAAAAGAAATATCAAATATGAATTATATTACAAGTAATTTATCTTTTTCATTATATGAAATTATAAATAAAATAAGAACAGATCCAAAATTTTTTATAGATAAAATTAAAATATATAAAGAGAAAATAATAAGAAAAGATTATCAATTTTTATTACCAATTGAGAAAGAAATTTTTATAACTTTAAATAGAGGTCCAAAAGCCTTTGATGAAGCAATAGAATATTTGAATAAATTAGAACCTATGAATTCTTTAATAATGAAAAATGAATTAAAAATTGATATTGATAATACCATTAATAATTTTGAAATGAATTTTACATCTTTTTCTTTTTTAGAAAAAATAATAAAAAATAAAAAAAAAGAATTAGAAAAAAATAAAAAAAATTATAAAATTGAAGGTTTTCATTATGATAAAAGTACTAATAATGCTGAAATAAGTGCAATTCTTCAAATTGTTGATGATAATATGGGTGATTGTTCTAGAAGAAAGAATTTACTTAATCCTCATTTTACTTATGTTGGGATTTCATGTGTAAATATTAAAGAAAATGTATTTTGTTATTATATGTTATTTGCTAATAAAAAAAATTAATAAAATAGTTTTAAGAAAAAGAGAGACTTAAAAAAATTATTGTATTGGCTCATATATTTATTTTAATATAAATGATTAACAAATTACTTTAATTTTTAGAAAAATAATTATAAATATACTATTAAATTCAAAATAATAGATTACTGATTTTATCAAGTTTTTAAGTGATAAATAAATTAAAAATTTTTTCTTTTCTCCTAAAATAATATATTCCTAATTATTATCAAATATTTTTCAAATGAGAAAAAGAACCAATATATAGTCTTATTATTTTTTGTTTTATTTATAATGTTTTTTTCTTTTTTTAATTTTACAACATTTTTTTAAAAATAAGTTCAAAATTATGGTATTAAATATTATTATGTGATTCAAATCTATTGTTTCTTTTTATAATTTCAGTTAAGAATTAATACAATAGCAAACTATAATAATCTTATAATTTAATCAAAAGAAAATATTATTTTAATTTGTTGACATAATATAATATAATACTTTATTTTTTTTAAAGTTAAAAATAAATTTGAACGATACTGAAATGTAGAACATAATTTAAATATGTTTTCTAAAAAAATTCAATTATATTTAATCTAATTTTATTTATTATATTGATTTTCTTTAATATATGAAATTTTTTTTGGAATTGAGCCCTTAATAGTTTTTACAAATTAAATTTTTTACTTTTCCTCTATCAACCTCGATTCAACTTTAATTTCATTAATTGTCCCTTTATTCTGTTGATATTGATATTTTTCTTTTAACTATATAGTTCTAAATAAACATTTGATTAGAATTAGATATTTGCAAAAATCGAAAAAATTGATAAATATATTCTCTCAATTATGATTAGATTTTTGTATCATCTAGAATCTAAGGCGTTAAAGTTGAATCTATTTTTACAATATCATTTTTTAAAGATAATAAATATTTTTAAATTAATTCTTCATTTTCTTTATGTAACATTATCTCTTTTATTAATAATATGATAAATTTTTACATTGGTTCATTTTTTCTATAAAAAAAAGTTTTACTTTTCAATATAGTAATTTAAATTTATTAATGACAAAAACATAAAATTTTATGAACAATTATATTTTTAAAAAAGAATATATCACCATCATTTAGTGAATGAAATTATATAATCTGTATTTTTTCTTTTTCATCAACAATCCTTTTAAATTGTATGATTTAAATGGACAAATTTTCCTTTTAATTTTATTCTTTCATAATTTTAATTTTTCCTTAATTGTTTTTGGAAAGTATTAACATTTTTTTTATTATTTAAAATGAATAAATAATGATTTAATTAAAACAAAAGATTCAAAATAAAAAATTAAAATAATTTAAAATTATAAAAAATGTCAGCCGAAGCATCAACATTAGAAGAATTAAAGCAAAAAAAAATATCTTTAGAAAATGAAATATCATCTTTAGAATCTCAATTACAAATATCATTAGAAAAAGAAAAATTACATCAATCAACTTTATCAAAAATAAAAAAAATTCAAAGTGAATATGAACAAAGTTATTTATCTTCATTAAATGATTATAAAAACAGAGAAAATTCTTTAAAATCACAATTTTTAAATTATCAAAATCTTTTAGAAAAACAATATAATGAAAGTGAAAAAAGATTAAACGATGAAATAACATTATTAAAAAATCAATTAAAGCAAAAAGATGAAATAATATCAACATTACAAAAACAAGCAAATGATTTAAATAATACTTTATCAAAAGGAGAATTAGACTTTCATTTTAAAGAAAAAAAATTACAAGAAGATATTTTATCAAAAACAAGAAGAATTGATGAATTAAAAGAACATGGTCAAGAACTGGCAAAAGGAGCACAAGAAGAAATTGAAAAATTATTAGTTGAATTAGAAACTTATCATCAACAAAGAAAAAGCAATAATAATAATGAAGTTAATTTAAATAATATGAATAATAATAATGTTGTTGATGAAAATATGGGAAATTTAAATGTTAATGAAGAAGTTGAAATTCCAAATAGTGAATTGGATACTAATATTAATTCTAATATGCGATCAAATTCTATTCTTTCTCCTATTATTCAAGGTTCTTTATTACAAATGAATACTCCTGAAAATAATAGTATTAATTTTAATAATAACATGAATAATAATATAAATAATGTTAATTTTACTGATTCTAAAATTCAAATTTATACTTTAGAAAGTGAAAATAGAGCATTGAAAGAAGAATTGATGAAAAAAGAAGAAGATTTAAATTTTTGGAAAAGTATCAGAGAAAATTTAAATAAAAATGTTACTCATTCTATAAATAGAAATGATTATTATAGTACAATGAAAATTCAACAATTGGAAAAAATATTATTTGATTATGGAAAAAAAATTAATGATTTAAAAAATTTATATAATAGGACTTTAATAGAGCAAAGAAGAGAAAAAGAAGAATTAAAAAGAAATTATGAAAATAATTTAACTCAAATGCAGAATTTAAATTTAAATACTAATAATTTGAATGTAAGTAATAATATTATCAATATAGAAAATACAAATAATTCAATGGGTAATAAAAGTCCTTCCGTTAATTTAAGCCCTCAAAAAATTCCAACTAGTCCTTCCAATAATAATGTTAATTTAAATAATATTTTAAACACTATTCCTTCTGCTACTGAAAATACAGTTACTAATTCTAATTATAATTTTATAAATAACGAAGAAGGAATGAGAAATCAATTTATTCAAGAAAAATTAGAAAGTATTAAAAAAAATAATCCTGATATTTAAAAGAAACTTTTGTTTTTTTTAATTTTTGTTTTTAAAGACTTTTAATTTTTTTTAAATTTTTTTTGAATATTAATTGGATAGAAATTATTAGAGAATAAATATTCAAAAGATGATAAATAGGTTATAAGAAGAAAGCTATTGACAAATTATATATAAAGAAGATAATTATCATTGAAATGAAATAATGAATAATATTATTTCAAATATTAATAAAAAAATATTATATATGATTCCTCATAATAACATTCAAAGACTAGATTTTTTCAAATAAGACATTAATTATGGAAATTTAATTTTATGAATAAATCTATATTATTTAAAAATCTTTGAACTCCAGAATAAAAACAATAATAAAAAGATTAAAATAAATTTTTCAAAATAGAAATAAAGATTAATAATGATAATATTCTTTCAATCCAAAATAAACTTTATTTTTATCAGGTTCTATTCCCCAAACATTTTTAATTAAATCTTCAAATTCTTCATCTTTTGATATACAGATAGAAATTTGATTATAAAAATTAATAAATTCACCAAAATTCATTAAATCCATAGCTGCTTTATTTTTTACGAAACCATATTCTTTAAATATATCTAAATAATATTTTAATTCACTTTTTACCATATCTTTATTCTTTCTTCCTGAAATCACATCAGGATCTCTTTCATAATTATAATCATTTAATATATCTTTTATTTTCACATATCCATTTACATCAGGTCTTAAAGAAATAAAAATTTTTTTTACTAAATCTGCTCTATTTTCTGGCATATTATCAACTAAAGATTTTATTACTAAATCATAATCAATCATTTTTGTTTGATATTTATCAAAAATATTTTCTAATTCTTCAACTTCCTCTTTATTAAGTGAATAATTATAACATATATTTTCAAAAATCTTATAATCTACTTTACCTGTTCTTCCTATATCAGAATTATAGAAATTTCTTTCAATTTCAAATAAACCTTTTTTACCCAATGAAAGTATATAATTTCTTAATTTTGTTATAGGATTTTGACGAGGCAACCAATATTTATTTTTGGAACTTAAGTTATTATTTTCATTTAAATTAGTTTCTTGAATAATATTTTGAGTGTTTAATGTATTGTCTTTATAATTATCAAATTTTTTTTCATATAGATTTTGAGAAATGAAAATATTGCTAATCATATTATTAAAAATTGAATCACTTGCAAAAGTTGCAGAAATACCAGTAAAAAATTCAAGGAAATCATCAAAGGACATTTTATCTTTTAATCCCTTATATATATTAAAATTATTTAAAGAAAACATAAATTCTTTATATATCTCATCAGCAGTTTTTTTTCCTGAAATAACTTCTGGATGATTATTTGGGTTAAATAATCTTTTTAATTTTTCAATATCGACATAATTTTTTCTTTCTGAATCTAAATAAGCAAAAACTTCAATGATTACTTTTCTTCTAATATCACTTAAATAACCTCTTAATAGTCTTAAAATTTCAACAATAGAAACTTTGTTATGGTTATAAATATCCAAAATTCGATAAAAATCTTTTATATTTATTTTACTATAGTTTATTTTAGCCTCATTCAGACAAGAAACAAAATCCTCAAATGTTATTGTTCCAGTTATAGGGTCTTGTTTATTTTTTAATAAAATACTTAAATAAGAATAAATCATACTATTAGAATTTATTTCATATTGTAATAATTGAACAAGAGACTGGAGATATCTTCTTACACCTTCTGATTCTCCTTTTTCCCAAACTTTTATTCTATATTGATTAGGATGCATTAATTGGTTATCCATTGAATATTGTTGAATGTAAGAATTATTATCTTTAAATTTATAATCATATTGAATATAGTTATCCGGATTTAATTGATTTATTTCTAAGGTTGATGAATTACTAAAATTATTATTTTGGGGGTTTTCATAATTTGAGTTTTGAGAATATTTATAATTTATATTTTCATTGGTTTGATTATTTATATTTATGGTATTTAGGTTTTGTTCTTTTATGTTATATGAATTACTATAATTAATGTTATAATTTGAATTTTTATTTTCTTCTTTATTATAATTAATATTATTATTTATATTTGGTTGATTTATATTAAATTGAAGTTTTGAAAAATATTCACTAAAAATTAAATAATTTACAAGACCTGAATCATTTGTATCATAGATATAAAATAATGTATCAAGGTCATTATCACTAAAATTATTTAATCCCAAATTTTTAAAAGTTAATTGCCATCCATCTCTATTAACAAAACCTGTTTTATTATTATCATATATTGAAAATGCTCTATCTAATATTAATTTTTTATTAGTAGATGAAGATAATTTTTGGAACAATTCGTATTCAAATGCATTTCTTAAAGCTGAAGTCATTGTTTCAGTTATTTATATTATTATTTTAATTTTTGTATAAAAAATAATTTTCACATTTTATATTTAAATAATTTACATAAAATTTAGATTTTTTAAATTGAAAAAAATGAATAACTTTGAGTTGGTGTATTTAAAAATCGGAAAAAAAAAATTTATAATTTTTTAATATTAAGTGATAATCATTAAAAATATTAAAAATAGAAAAAAAGATAATGCCTTACCAAAAATAAAAATTATTATAAACATTACTTTGTATAAGTACATTTTTTATAATAATTTTCATTTTATAATTATAATTAAAAGTTTCTCATAATAATTTAATAACTTAAGATAAATTATAATTAGATTGATTCATTCATTATAAAAAACTATATTTTAACAAAATTTTTTTTCTATTCATACAAGGAAAAAAAAATAATTTTTATTATTTTTGTTTAACAATGATAATATTATTTATAATTTTTTTATTAAATTCAAATTTTTAAAAATAAAATTTATTCAAAATTAATAGTGTAACTATTATTTTTGGATGATTTTAATTTAAATTTTTCTGGTATACATTATTCATTGAAAATTTCAAATTGTTTTCTTTATTTCTGAACTTAAGAATAAATTTTAATTTAATAAAATTATTATTATGATTAAATTATTTAATTTTATATCATTTAAACTTTATTTATTTTTTTTTATCAAATTTATATAAACATTTGGAAAAGCTCTATATATTTTTTTAATGATGATTTTTAAAAATAACTTAATGTAATATTTAGTATATTTGTATTTTTTGTATTTTTAATTTTTTTTTTACAAATTATTTGAATATATTTTTTTATTCATCTAGTCAAAATTTTAAAAAATGTTATTATTTAATTTTCAATTCTTTGAAGATATTCTTATTAATAAGAGGAATAAAATCTTCATTTCATTCAATGTTTTATGTTTTTTCTTCATTTGTAGAATCTATTGTTTTATATATTTTTTCTACATATTATAAAAATAAAATTTTTAGTTTTAGGGAGTATTAATGAAACTAGATATTAAAAATCTCTATGAAAAAGCCAATAATATGGAAGAATATCATCTATTATTAAAAATGTTTAATTTGATAGTTTTTAACCACTTTGGATTGAAAAAATTATAAAATTTTTTCAATTATATTGGTAGAATTAAGATTTGGAAATTTAAATTTTTATTGAAGAATGAATATAGTAAAGAATATTAAATTTGAATCAAATATTTTGAAAAATTTAAAAATAAATTGAATAAACTTTTATTTTATGTAAAAAGAAAAATTAATATAGACTTCTTTGGTTATAAATAATTTTAAATGTGTTGTTTTAAAATTATTTCTTTAAAGACAAAATATATTTAAAATCAAAAATGTTTTATTCAAGTAAATGTTTTTCTTTCTTCATTATGATAATTATTCATATACTTTTTGCTGTGAAATAAATAATAATTTTACTTTCTACATTTTTATTTTTTTTTACTTCCTTAGAATTAAAAAAATTATACACACTAAATCTTAGTCATAAATTTTACTTTCTAAAATTATTTAATATTTACAGGCTATTTTAAACTTATTTATAAAATACACACTAATCATTAATAAATAATATACTATCTAAGATAATTATCAATGATTTACTTCCTTTAGATGAATTAAAAAATAATCTGACATGCTTAAAATAAAAAAAGAAATATTACATCATAACACTAATTTTAGTAAAAATATCATTATACAACATAAAAAATAAATAATATTATTTTAATTCCTATAATTCATAAATCAATATTATCATATATACTATATTATAATTAATTCTTGAATTTACATACTAAAAGTGAATTAATATTAATTACAGGCTATATTATTAATGAATTATTAAAGCTTACTTTCTATCATTAATGTTTATATTGAACCTATAATTATTAATAGTATTTTACATACTAAAAATAATTATTTAAAAAACTTACAGACTATAATTAATTAATAATATTTCTTATTCTCTGAAATTGAATATACAATTATTTTACCCCCTGATAATTAAAAATATTTTCTTAAAATCAATATCAATTAAATATTTAATTTTACTCCTTACTATTAATTAATATTAATGTCTTATAGACTATTATTTATAATATTATTTTACTTCCTATAATTATAAAATAACTTCAAATTACCTAAAATAAATCATATTATCTTACAGACTGAAATAATAATAAAAATAATATTTATTACAAATTATAATAAATCAATAATATTATCTTATTTGCTTTCAATGATTTGATAATATTTTTTACTTTCTAAATTAACTAATAAAATAATTCTTACTTTCTATGATAGGTAATAACTTATCTAACTATCTAAAAATAATTATTGATATTATCGTATAAACTAAAATTAATTAATAATTATTTTTAACCCATTATAATAAATTAAAGATATTATCTTATTAACTATAATTATTAATAATGTTGTTTTTCATCCTATAATTAATGTAATTTTACTCTCTATGATTAATCCATAATAATACATCCTTTAATTAAAAAAACTATCTTTTACTTTTTATATTTTATTAATAATATTATCTTATATTCTATAATTAATAAAAAATATTATTGAACTCCCTAATATGAATTAATATCTTACAAATTGAAATGCTTTAATAATATTATCTTATTGGCTTTTATTTTTTTTATTTCTTTTTTTTACTTCCTATTTTGAATTTTAATTTTACTTTCTATAATTATTTTTTTATTGACTTCCTTGATTGATAATTATTATTTTAATTTACACCCTTCTTATTATTATTTTTATTACTTTCTTATATTATTTTTTATTTAACCCACTTTTTTTATTATTATTTTACAAACTATTTTAAAATTATTATTTTACTTGCTTTTTTTGTTTAAAGAAATTTATTACATACTAACAATTAATTATTTTTACATGCTTTAGTATTATTATTATTATTCTAACACACTAAAATTATTATTATTATACTTCCTGTTAAAATTAACAATATTGAAACAGTCTATTTAGATTTTTTATTAATATTTACGCACTAATATTATGCATTCAATACCCTTAAACACTATATAATTATTTTACCTTATTTCCCATATATCTATGGGGTTTCCTATAACTTGAATAGTTGTTTTGTTTGATGACATTTAATTTTATAAATAATTAGAATTTTTTAAATTTATATAATTCAATCTTGTATTAAATTTATGTTTGTTTTATTGTAAAAAGATTATTCTAATTGATAATATTTTAGATTTACTATCTTAAATATAATAAATTGATATAACATTCATTTGAAAAGATTTATTCTTTAAATAAATAATCATGAGAACATGAGATACAAATGTTATTTCCATTAGAAAAAATGGATGGGGGCTCTAATGGTACCCATAATTGTTTTCAATATATACTTTTTAGAAATGAAGGATAGCTAAATTTAAAAAATCCCGATTAAATAAAATGAAAAGTATTTCTATTTTAATTGTTGTATTATCATTCATTTTTTTATATTTTGATTCCTATTCTATCAATATATTCTCCAATATATCTTCTACTGAACTTAATAATTTAAATCGGCTTTACAAAAAATTACTTTTGATTTTTCCATATTTATCCTCTAAAAATAAAATTACAGTAAATAATTAATAAATCAATATATTATTGATAAATAATATTATTGTTGTGATGAGTGGAGATAGAGTATGTTTATATAAAGAATTATAAATGGTAAATCAAATCTATTTTAATATTAAATTTAAGGTTCCCTAAGAGTTTTTTATTATTATTTATTATATATTGAATTCCATTTGACATTCTGTTTTATACTTTAAAATTTTTCTGAATATTTTTGATTTTAACTGCGAAGTAATAATGA
>JAJJLU010001092.1:0-10076 GCA_023807065.1 Isotricha intestinalis
CCCCAATCCCCAATCCCCAATCCCCAATCCCCAATCCCCAAAAATAATAATAAATATTATAATTATATTCAATTACCAAATATTAAGAAATATTTTTAAATTATTAAATTTTCTTACCTTTAACTTTAAAATTTTAATTTTTTATTATTATTTTATATCTTTTAATATAAAACCTAATGATAGAGATTTCTGGAAACATAATAAATTTTTTTTGATTTTTGTTTTTTTTTTCTTCAATATATTCAAGATGGGAAAATAAAGAAAACAAGTGAAAAAAGAATTGTAAAGAAGAAATAAAAGAAAGAGAGAAAAAACCACATAAAAACAAGTGAAAAAAGAAACAAACAAATAAAACGAATAATTATTATTAAAATAAATAATTGAATTACTGTTTAAAAATTGAATTTATGATTTATTTTTTGTCAATATTATTCAAAAAAAGTTAATAACAAAAGAAATTCTTCTTTATTTTTATATTTTATAAAAATTTCATTTTTATAATTTCTTTATTTACTTCATATTGTTAAATTATATAATGATTATTAACAAAATTTAAAAAAAATAAATATTAAGATAAATTGTAAAAATATTTGATAAAATATAATAAATTTAAAAACTACTGAATTCACAAAGCAAAAAAAACCACTAATGTTTAACTTCCCTCATAGCCAAATATGAACTAACAACTGTATCAATTTTCGAATTAATATCTGAAGAATTTAATCTTTCTTGAATTCTCTTTCTGATAAAAATTCTACAAATAAAAAAAATAGCAACATTAACAATAAAAACAATAATAATAATAGTAGTAATAGTTAAAGAACTAAGATAATGTTCTTCTTCAAAACTTCCATATTCATAACATTCTTTAGGTTTTTTAATTAAACTTGCACATAAAGCATCAAATATATATTCAGCTTTCCAATTACCTAAATAAATTCTTCCATTTATAGTTAAAGTAGGTAATTTATTAATATAAAATTCACTCATTAATTCTTGATTTTTTTCTAAAAATTCATTTCCTAAAATTTTATCATAATCATCTTTTTTTTTTTCATTATTATCACCAATAAAAGAATCATAATAACATTGTTCTAAATCATCAACATCAATTCCTATATTTTTAGCAGAATTATAAGAACATTCCTCAGAAAAATCTTGTTCAGAAAAACAAGAAGAATAATATTCTTCCATATAATTAAAAAATCCACTATATGAAATATTATTATTTTCACTATCACTTTCTTCATAAATTCTATAAACACATTCTTGTCTAACAGCTTCTTTAACAAGTAAACTTCCATCTTTAATTCCAACTCTATCACCATTTAAACAATAAGATCCACTTCCTAAACAATCATTAACAGGTTGATTATTATTTTCACTATAATCGAAATCAGGATAAGTGATTAAATGAGGAGTTAAAAAAGCATATTTATATAAGACATTTTGATAAGAATGTAAATCCAAAAGTATTTCATAAACTTCTTCCATATCAGGAGTATACCATAAATCATAATTAACAATATTATCTTTATTTTCCATTTCAAAATTAATTTCCAATTTAATACTTTGAAGGAGAGTTTTATTCATTTTATTCTTAGTATAATAATCTTTTAAAATTAACCCATCTTCATAACTAATAAGTACACCAGGAATAGTAACTTCATTTCCTCTTCCATCATCAGGCATCATTTTATTTTCTACTTTTTCTCCTCTTCTATCATTGATAATAATAGCAGCATGTCCTCTTGCTTCTTCAATATTTAAAACTTTAGAAACAAAAGAACAACCACCTTTATCAACGAGAATGAAAGGTGAGTCATCGACTGAAGGATTCTCAGAAGCAGTTATGTTATATCTTCTACATGCTCTTTGATTCTCTGTATTGTTTGGATCAAAGTAAAGACGACCTGTTATTGTATGACCATATGGGATACGACCAAAGTTTGATAATCCAATTTTGAGTGTAGAGTCTATTGAAGGTTATATAGATTATTATTTTGGAGTTTTTATATGGTATTTTTACTTGGAAATTTAGAGGCTAGGTCTTTTGGAGCTCGAATTATTATGTTTGAGGAAGTTAAGATTAAAAGGGTTGATAAGAGGAATAGGATTGACATTTTTTTTTTTTGGTTTTTGATAATAAATTATTTTATTTTTTTAATTTTTTATTTTTTTTTTTGGAAAAAAAGTTTTTTAATTATTTATATATGTAAATTATTTTTTTTCGAATTATAAATGTTTCTTTTTTTCTAATTGTTATTTATTCCTGAAATATCCCAAATATTTGATATAATAGATTGTCCGAAATTTCCTGTTTTACCTAATTCACTTATTTTAGATTCTTCAGCATTAGAATTTCTTTTATTTAATATAATAGAAAAATCCATATAATTATTGATTTTTCTTGATAAATCAATTGGTAATTGTGATTTATCAGGTTCATTTAAATAAGATTCATCATCATCATTATTATTTTTTTTTTCAATTTTTATTTTTTTATCAAGATTTAAATACTTTAAAGTTTTATTTAAATTATTAAAATAATTTTTTAATAATTTAATCCTCATTGAAATTACTCTAATTTGATTAGTATATTTCTTAGTATATAATTTAATTTGTTGTTCTTGTTCACTATTAATTTTTCTTCTTTCATCTTCAGTTTGATAAAAATCTTCTCTAAATAATTTATTTTCTTTTTTAATTTCTTTAATATTTTTACAAAGATTTAAAATATCTTTATTTAACTCTTCTTTTTTTTTATTAATAAAATCACTTTCTTCAAGAAAATCTTTTATTTTCCAATCATTATATTTATAAAATTGTTTATCTTCATTTAATAATTTTGTTCTTTTATGAACATAAATTTCAACTTCTTTTAATTTTTTTTGAAAAATTCTAATATATTCTTCTTTACTATAATAATTTTCTTCATTTTCTTTAATTTGTTCTTTATAATATTCTGCATTTTCTTCTTTTTTTCTTTTAAATTCACTAAAAATTTGTAATTCAATTAATAATTTAGATTTTCTTTCATTTACTTTTTTCCTTAAATTTTTCTTATTGTGATATTTAGTTTTAATATTATTAAATAAAGAAATCAATTCTTTTTTTTCTTTTTCATTTTTAAAACCTTTTAATGTTTCATTTAATAATTCTGCATTAATTTCAAATGTTTGTGATAAGTCAAATAAATAATTTTTTGGTTTCTGAAAATTTAAACAAAAATCTGTTTTAGAAAGACTATTTCTGTGTGACATAAAAGTATATCCTAAATTACTTGTTGTTATTCTTCTTGTAACATTTGCTTCACTATTAGAAATCATATGCTTTATAAATTTTCCTTTTTTAAAAGTAATCATATTTTTTCTATATTAAAAAAAAATAATATTTTAAACAAAAATTATACTTATTTAAGGAAAAAAGGAAATTACCAATTTTTTTATAAAATTTAATTATTTTATAATGTTATTTTTTCTTTTTATTCTAACTTTTTTTATAATCTTTTAATTTACCTTTTGAGTACTCAATGAATAGATTAATAGTATATATCATCCAATTAATATTTTTTGAAATTGAAAATATATTTTTCAATCCCAGTTATTAATATTTTTTTCAGCATCGCATATTTTGAGTATTATTTAATTTTTATTTAAGATGCTATTTGTGATACAATAGGACTATTGTATTAAAATTATTATTTATATCAGGAAAAAATTATTCTAGATATATCTTAAAAAATTGTTGGAACAACTTTAGATTAAAAACTGAGATTCAATTCATTAAGTAGGAAAGAAAATCAAAATTATAATTTCTAAGAATTATTTTAAAAGATTATTGAATCAATGAAATTTTTATTTTTTATTTTCTTATTTGACTTATATTATAATCAAGAAGTTATGGTTAAGAATTTTTTATAAATGAATATCCTATGATTATAATATATTAGAAATAAAATCTATTTTTATCAAAAGAATAAGAAGAAATTTAAAAAGAAAAATCAAAAATATAAAAACATCCATTGAAAAAAAAAATTAGTATAATTAGAATTACAATTAAAAAATATTATTTAATATTTTTTTCAAAAAGAAAACGAATTATAAAATTAAAAATTATATATTATCTTCTTCAGTTACTTGTGTTAATTTAAACTTTTCGTTACATTTAACTAAAATATTAAAAGGACCATAAACATTTTTAGCATAAGTACAAGGCATTAAAATAAATCCTTTAGGATCAACTCTTTTTTGACTATATTTCATAACAACAGTATCTTTAGGCATAAAATCAATTTTATCTTCATTAACTAAATTGTCTTTCCATTTTCCATCCATTTCATTTTTAAAAATATAACAACTCATCATTGAATTAATCATACTTTGACTTAATCTTCTTTTCCAAATAGAATTCATTCTCGAAATAATAATTTCAAAATCTACATTTTTAATCCAATCTTTTGCTTCAAATTGCAAAATAAATTTAGGATTATCAAAATAAGTTAATCTTCTTTTATATTCATTATCAATATTCAATTTTTCTTTTTCTTCATTTTGATTTAATTTACTTCCTCCTGCATTATTTTCATTCCATTCTCCATTTAAAGAAGCACAATTATCTCCAAATAAAGGATATAATTCAATTTTTTTATTTGAAAAGATTTTCATTTCATAATCAAAAGTTGCATTTCTATCACTTAAAGTAGGAATTATTATCATTGGAGAATCTAATTTACTTAAAGTTACTTGAACTGAAGCACAATATGTATTATTATATGATGATTCAAATACTAATTCAGATTGATTTATTGATTGTTTTGGGAATATTTTTTCAAAATCTAATTCTCTATTTGATAATATTTTATTTGTTGAATTTATTATTCTTTCAATTGGTTCTAATTTCTTTTTTTCTTTAACTACAATTTGATGTTTTTCTGCTTTACTTTGAACTAATTTTTCTTTATCTTCATCATAATATGATGGTTTTGTTATTAATAAACCTACTTTAGTTTCTTCATTGGCAAAATGACCTCCTACTTTTCTTAATATTATTTTACAACGAACATTATCATCAAATTTTATTAAATATTGAGGATTATTTGGCCAATGTGGATTTTCAACATATTTTTTCTTATTTATTATATAACGAGGTCCTCCTGATGATACTCCATTTACCCAACTTCCATTTATTTTACTTTCAAAAGGCCTTTTTAATTCATTTATATAAATGTCTTCGTTTGAAAATATTCTTAACCAATAATTTGCATCTGGATGATATGGTTTAAATATTCTTTGATTCCCTTTTTTTTCTATTTCATATTTTGCAGTATATTCAAGATATGGTATTAAATTTACATATAAATGATCTTTATTTATTGGTAATTTTTTCATATTCTGTGAATTATATTTTTTTATAATTTCCCTAAAATCTATATTCATTACAATTTCTCTTCTATTTCCATCATCTTTATCATTTATTGCTTTTTTAATTAATTTCTTCTCGTCTAGATCCCATATTCTACTATATCTCCCTTTAGTTAAAACAATCATAAAATTAATTTTCACATAATTTCCATTATGCATTTTTTGATCTTTTTGCATTAGAGAAATGATAATTTTAGAATATGGTTTTAATTCAATTTTATATTGAGGATTTAAAAAAAATGCTTCTTCAGTATCTACAATAATATCTCTTTTAAAATCACATTGTATAGTAACTTCATTTTTAGGTTGTTGAGAAACTTGAACAACAGGTACTGATTTAATAGGAGATTTAACAGCAGAAGTGCTTTTATCACTGTTAGAAATATTTGTAGGTTTCTTCATTGAAGTTTTAGTTTTAGGAATAATTGAAGTAGTTCCTACACCTAAATTAGAACCTAAACGATTATTCCCTCTACCCATAGTTTGTTTATTTTGAACAGTAATTCTCTGTTCTGGGAACCAAGGATCAGTAGCTTGAGGAGAACCACCTGAACTTTCACCAGCCCATAAACCTGGGATTGTATAACTTGCCCATTCTTCTGGGAATATTCTACAATAATATAATGTGTTATATGATACTATGAAATCATCAAATAACATCCAAAATGTACCATCTGTTGTTGATACTGTGTATTCTAATTTTTCTGTAAGTTTCTTATTAGCTTCCCATGTTTCATCTTCTGGACCATATTTATGAAGAAATTTACCTTTATCCCAATGATTACAAAGGAATATTAATTTTAAATTTTCATATTCTGCTATATTTAATATTGTATATATTGTATTTGATAATATTTGCTCATCTTCACCACCATCTTTATCACTTAGAGATTCATTTAATTCTTCTTTTACTTTCTCTTCATCATATTTCATACATCCAATTAAATATCCTTGTGAAATACATCTTGTAATTTCATCAAAATAAAATTTTTTAACTTTATCATCAATATTATTATTACTATCTCTTTGAATTTTAATCATTTTACTCCATCCACCAGTGAAATCGACTAAAAAGTCTTTTAATAAAGTATCATTTAAAACAGAATAACTTCCAAATAATTTAGCATAAGCTTTTTCAAATAAGCTAATCCAAAAAGGACTTTTTGGAGTAAGTGATCTACTTAAAGAATATTCTCCTCTTTGATGAGCAGGTAATCTAGTATCAACAGTAACAGGTTTCCATTCTCCATCAACAAAGAATTGAAATCCACAAAAACCAGCTTTTAAATTCTCATTAACATGTTCATAATCTAAAACTAAATTAGTAAAATATTCATTATATTTTTGAAATAACATTAAAACTGCACCGATGAAGAATTTATCATTTAAAATACCTCTAGTTATTTTAAATTCATGTTCAATATTATAATTTCCATTAGGATGTGGTTCAACAGTGAAAAATAAAATACCATCTTCTTCTATTGAAGGTCTTTCAAATTCTATTTCAAATTCTCCATCTGGATTTTCTCTTTCTGAACAGAAAATACTTTGATCACAAGGGAAATCTTCATCTTCAAATAATTGTCCTGTTTTTTCATATTTATCTCTTAATTGTTGATAATAAGAATATATACTTGAATTAGGAGTCATAGGAGGTTTCATTTTAATTTCATTATCACTATTTTGACCATCAACTATATCATTTTCACTTCCACTTCCTTCAATTTTTTTAATAATTGAAGAATTATTTTCAAAAATTGTTGTTGAATTATCATTTTTTGTTATTTCTCTATTAATTTGTGTTGGATTTGTGCTTTGTTCTTTTTCTTTGTTATTTTCGGTTGTTTTTATTTGGTCTTCTGGATTCTTTTCTAAAAATTCTTTTCTAGATAAACGAGTGTTTCTACGAGAATTTGACTCTGATTTGTTTTGTTCTTTTGTTATTTGAATGTTAAATTTGAAATTAGATGTTGTTGTTCTATTTTTTATAAAATCTACTTCCACTTGGAAAGAATCGTTTGCGTCTTCTTGGTCAGAAAAATGATCTTGTTTATCTTGTTTTTTTGATTCTTCTGTGATAGTTGGATTTTGTTCAGTTTCCATTATTATATTTATTTTGTTTTTTAAATTAATTTTTTTTTATTCTTTTATTTTATGTTTTATTAATCACATTTTTTTAATTTATTTTATGAATTATTTGTTGAAATTGGTTTTAAAATTAAAAAAAATTAGTTTTATTTTAATGGTATATTAATCATTTTATTATAAATTCATCTTTTTTTAATTAAAATAAAATATAACATTTCTTTTCAATGAATTTTTATATGAAAGAATTTCAAAATGTATATAAATAATATAATTTTTATTATCAAATTATTCATTCTATATTATTAATATTATTCTTTTATATCCCTTAAGGATAAATTGGATAAATATTATTTTAAAAATTTAAATTTAAAAAAGATTAAATTAAGAAATTAAATTTTAAAAATATGTCAAAAATTTCAAGACAAATTATTTTTTCTGAATCAGTTGGTTTTCAAAAGAAGAATAATTCAATATCTTTTGATAAAAAAAGTTTAAATATGAAATTAAGTAAAAATAACTTTACTATTGAACATTCTCATGATAACAAAAAAAATAGAATATTTCATCTTTTAAATCATAATGAAAAATTTAAAATTTCAAAATTAATAAAAAAGAATTATGATAGTAAAGCAAAAATAATTAGAAAAAATATTTTAAATAAGAAAATAAGATGTTCATCAATGGAATTTAATAATAATATTCCAAATAAACATTTAAATTCTATTTATAAAAAAGATATTAGTATAAATTTAAATAAAACAAAAGAAAAAAAAAGTAATAGAGATAATGAAATAAAAAGAATTAATAATACATTAAATTCTTTTATATCTTCAATTAATTTTAAAAAAAATGAAAATAATTTATTATATATATTACAAAGTTATTCAGTATATTATTCAGCTTTAGATGAATATATAAAATTATTATCATCTAAAGAAGAAATTAATTTATTAAATATAATAAAATTAGGATTTGGAAAAATATTTTATAAATTACAAAAAATAAAAAGTATTAAAGAAAAATTTGATGAAAATTCTTTTTCTTTTAAATCAACAAATAAAGAAACAAATTCTTTTAAAACTTTAAATAAAAAAATAATTCCAATAAATAAAAAGATAATATCAAAAGATAATAAAAAATTAATAGATAAAATGAATAAAACTTGTTTAAATTCTATTAAAATTAAGGATGATAATAATAAAAATGAAATATTAGAAACTGATAATATAAATCTTACTGATTTAGAATCAATTAGATTTTGTGATAAAATTTCTATGAGAGAAATAAATCCTTATCATGCTATTCCAAAATTAGATTTATCTTTTTTTAATTGTCAAAATAAACAATCAAATAAAAAAATTAATAATCCTTCAAAAAAAAACAAAAAAATAAGAAATTATTCATCATATCATTAATATTTATTTATTATATTTTAAAAAAATAATATTTAATATATTTATATTTAAACAATATTTTTTTAAATAATTGAATTCCACTAAATACCTAATTTTTTATATTATATTTAAATATAATTATATTTTAAAAAAAAGTGAAAATGGAGCCCGGAGAAAAGAAAGAAGAAAATCCTACAAAATTAAAATGGCCACCTTTAGAAAGTGATCCAAAAATATTCAATGATTATTTCCATAAAATAGGACTTCCTTCGGGTACATTTTTTAAAGAATTAATTACTTTAGTAGATTTCAAGGAATTTTTAATAATAGAAGGACCCTTAATTTCAGTCATATTAAATTTTTCAAGAAAAGACAAAGAAAAATATAAAAATAGTTTTTTAAAAGAAAAAATACATCAAGCAAATTCAATTCCCTTTTTCATTAAGCAAACAAATGAATTAGATAATGCATGTGGATTAATTGCTTCTCTTCACTCTTTTGGAAATTCAAATGTAAATTTTGAAAAAAATTCGATTTTAGAAGAATTTTTTAATAAAGTTAAAGACCAAAATTATGAAGAAAGAGCTTTGACTTTAGAAAATTTTGATAAATTTAAACAAGCACATGTTCATTATGCAAGTAAAGGTCAAACTAATTTAGAAAAAGTTGAAGAAATGAAAATTGGACATTATATTTGTTTTATTATTATTAATAATAATTTATATGAATTAGATGGTTTAAAAGATGGACCTTATTTAATTAAAGATAATGTTAAAGTAGATGATTTGCTAGATGAAAGTTGTAAAGTAATTCTTGAGAGGATTAATAATGGCTTAATAGATGAAAATGTAAATGTTATGTTAGTTGGAGGAGAAAATACAAAAATTACTGATTTATTACTTGAAGATTCATAATAATATTTTTAATATTTATTTCTTTAAACATTATATTATTAAAGAATTTGGGTAAAATATAATATAAATAACATTTAATTTAATGTTTTTTCCTTGACTAAATGATATATTATGTTTTCATCACATTTTTCACATTCATATTTTATTATCCTAATATTTAAATTAATAAATTAATATTACAAATATTTATTTAAAAGAACATAATTGATTCAATAATTAAACTTACTATATTTAAAATAAAATAGAAACTATCAATA
>JAJJLU010001093.1:0-10007 GCA_023807065.1 Isotricha intestinalis
AATAACAAAGAATATTAATTTTGATTCAAAAAATTCATCTATATTAAATAATGATGATGAATCAGAATTATTAAATATTCCTATTTTAATGAAAATTATTTAAGGAATTTATTTAACGTTGAAAAAGATGAAATAAGAAAACATTATATTTATAAGCAATTATTAAGATTAAGTTTTTTAAATAAAAACGAGGCTTGCTTTTTTTTTTCTTATCAACATTTTATTGGTCAATTTCAAAAATCAAGAAAATATGTTGAAACACTTCCTAAATATATGACAAATTTTAGAATAATTCAAAATTTTTTAATAAGTTTTATATCTAATTTAAAAAAATATTCTTTAAATTTACCTATTATTATAAGAAATGTAAAATAAAAACTAAATTAATTGTTCATAATATTAAATTTAAATTAATTGATGATTAATCAACTAACATATTTTCTAATTTATTTAAAGAAAAATTTATATGTTGAATTAATTGAGACTTATCTTTCATAGAGTAAAAATTATTTAAATATTCTTTAAAATGTTTACTAAAAATTTTTCTATTGGAGTTAATTGATTGTAATCTATATTCTGCCAAGATATTGTAGTATTAACTTGAGTATTTGAATCATTATTTTCTTCCTGAATTTGTTTTTTTAATTTTTTACCTTTTACATCTTTAGACTTTTCTTTTTTTTTGTTCCCAAAATCTTCATTAAAATATTTAAATAATTCATCATTAGTAGGATTTCTTATTTTGAATTTGGAATTTTCAAAAATTAATATATTTGAATCATTATTAATGTAAGAAGTTGATTAAGGTAATTTATATCAATATTTTTTATATTTTCCAAATCAGTTATTGAATCTGATATAATTAATTTTGGGTAATTTTCTTTCAATTCATTTATTGTAAAATAAAGTAAATCTTCATTGATATTATCATAAAAAAAATATGTCATTAGTTCAAATAAGGTCATTATATTCATTCCAAATAATTTTGAGTAATTCAAATGCATTTTGTTCTTTGCTCAAGCATAATTTAAGATCTATTAATTTTTTCAATAAATTAAACTTATCCTTATTGTTTAAGTAATTATCAGTCAATACAATTTCTATTATATCATTGATGAGATTCTGGTAATATTCATTAAGATCTTTTGTTTGCAATATAATATAGGATATGAGATGAAGAGATACCTTTTTTTCAGGTTTTTTATCACATAAAGAACAAAAGTAATCGAATAATTCATTAAAATTAGTAAGATTCACATCTAAATTAAATTCTCTTATTATCACAAAATGTTTACTCATATAACATCCAATTTTGTTTAAATATTCAAAATGAAAATATTTTTCTTCAAAAGCAACTCATTTTCTTTTTCAATTTCTTGATCTTTCAACTTAAGAATTAAATGTTCATTTTTCATTTTTTAGTTTAAATATTTTTAATATTTAAGTAATTTATAGTTTAATTTAAATTTTAAAAATTTATTTTTTACTTCAGTAAAATTAAATCAATAATTTAATTATTTAATTATAAATTTATAATAAACATTTTATTATATTTTTGTTAGTTAGTTAAAGTCAGGTTCATATTTAATAATTAAATTAAAAAAAAGAAATCCAAGCTTCATAGTTTATTCATCTTTTTTATTGTTAGTTTCTCCAAATTTGAAATATATATCTCTTAATATTTTAATTAATTTTATTCCTTTATTATCTTTTTTCTTTTCTTCCTTTTTTTCTGAATAATTCTTAAATATTCATTTTTTTCTAATTTATCAATCTTTTTATCTAATAAGTTCATTTATTTAATTCTTTTAATTATTCATTAATTAATGTATAATACCATTATTTTCTTTATTACATAATACACATTTTTCAAATATATCTTCTCTAAAACATGCTCTATGACACATAAATTTAAGTAAAATAAAATCAATATCAACATACCATGAATATATTCTATTTTTTAATCTATTAATAAATTCATTATTAATATCCTTCTTTTTCTCCTAAATATTTTAATTTTTGAGTAATAAATCTTTTACAATAAACACTTGATGGTATATTATTAATATTTGATTTTTCTTTTATTACTTTATCATTGATTTTTCATTAAAAATATATTCATATTTTTTTTAATTTTAATAATCTACATATTAAATAAGTATTTAAATCTGGTAATCCTAATGAAATTTTTAATCTATTATTATTATTTCTTAAATTTTAATAATTTTTTAATATTATTTATCTTTACTTTATCTATTCTATAAATCCATGATTTTTGATCTATAAATGCAGGTAATCCATATAATAATTTATATTTATGAAAATAATCAAATAATAACATAATTGATTTAACACTGAAATATCTTTTGTTTAATACATAATTTCTTGTAAAATATTCACTTAATTTTTTTATCAATAATAATTTTCATAATAGGTTATACCTCATAACTTACTCCATAAACTTTATAATAAAAAAATAAAAAATTCTTAACTCAAAAAATCATAGAGGAAGTATACTCAATATATTCAAAGTTTATGTTCAAGATTTATCAATGAGACTTAAGTCTATGACAATTTATTCATATTAGAATAATAAACAAATGTTTATAATAATATAAAAGATTTTTTAATTTCATTAATAGGTGAATATATTATTTTAAAATAGATATTAATTTTAAATTACATTAAATTTAAAAAATTTGAAAAATTCAAAATTTAAAGAGGATGACATTATTTTTAATAGTTATTTTTATAAAACTCTGAAAATTTATTAGTTAAAGTAATTAAAATTCAATTGAAATTTTAAGAAGATGTAACTCATTCATTGAAATTAAAAAAAAGAATTAGTGAATTTAGAATATTTAATATTATTTATTAGAAGAAATAAAGTATAATTATGGGATAATTTATTTAATTAAAAAAATCAATTTATATATCTTATATAAACTAATTTCAATTATTTCAAAAATTATCTTTAAATTAAAAAGAGGTTAATTTTTATAAAAACTGTTTTTAAACAAAGAACCCTCTGGGGTACTAAGGGAAGGATGTTTTAAAGACAACAGAAGTGGGAGAAGGGTTTTATATAAATTGGAAAACTACTCCTCTTTAATTAAATCATTAAAAATAAATTTTATCTAATTTTGAAAATTGGTTATTTTAATTGATTGAATATCCTTTAAAGTTTTCATTTATTTGATTATTAATTTATTTACCAGAATTATTTAAGTTATTAAGTAAAATTTAAAAATGAAAATAATAAATAATCTAATGATTATGTTTTAAGTATTTAAATAAAATAGAATTTTATCAAGAAATTGTTATATAATAAATTATCACAAATATTAATAAAGAGAAATATTTTTAATTTGCCCTATTAATATAATCAAAATAAAATATATCTAATTATATGAAAAATTAAACTAATAGATTAATAGTGTTTTAAATTTTCGAATTATATTATTTATCACATATTTTGAATTTTTAATTTGAATAATATTTGAATTAGAAATAAAATATTTTTTTAATATAATTTAATTTAATATAATTATTCAAATATTAAAGCTCTATAAAAAAATGATTCCTTTAGTTAAAATACGTTTAATATACATAAAAAGAAATCGTGGAAAAATTTTCTTTTTTTATTATTTTCCTGGAATTGTAATGTTATTCATAATATTCATATCTATAATTACAGGAAAGTTCAGAAGAAGATCTTTAGATACATACATTGATTTTAAAGATTATAACATACGTATATTTCCAAAAAATGAATATTATTTAAAAGAAGTAAAAAAATTAGGTATAATCACAAAAGAACAAAAAATAATAAATGAATTTAATAATTCTTTTAAAAACTATAATATATCCATTGAACACTTAAATGATTTTAATATAATTTCTGATTATAAAGATTATATAGGTATTGTTGAAATTATTAAAAATGAAAATTTATATAAATTTAAATTAAAAACTAATGAAATTTCAATTGAAAAATTATTTTCTGATGAAGAAAGTGATTTATTAATACCAGTTTCAAATTATTTTGGTTCTTTTATATCATTTTTATCTTTCCATATTCATAATATTTTATTAAATTTAGATAATAAAAAAGGGAAAAATATTACAGTTTATTCTTATGAAATGTATTATCCAAGCTCACATTTAGAATCTAAGTATTATATAAATATTTATTATATTTACATTATTCCTCTTATTATTTCTTTTATATATGGAATCATTTTTATTGGAATTTCATTGAGAATGATTGATGAGAAAAATCATAAATTAGATTTATTATTAAGTAGATATGGAATAAAAAAATATCAATATTTTTTCTCTTGGTTAATAACTTATTTATTCAATACAATTTTTCTTTCATTTTGTGTTATTGTTACTTTTTCTTTGTTGGTTTTTAAAAATTTAGTTCCTGATATGATTATTTTTGCAATAACACATATGATTTTTAGTATTGGAATTTTTTCAATGGCTTTTTTTACTCAAACTGTTGTTAATACATTAAGAACAGGACAAACTTTATTTAGATTATTATTCTTTGGTATTGGAATTATAGCTATTCCTATTATTATTTTTGACACTCCCAAATTTTTAAAAATTATATTTTCTCTTTTCCCTCATATTGCTCAAATTGAAAATTTACAAAGTCTTTTATTATTACAAAATTTTAATCGTCCAAAATTTCAATTTTATTTCTCAAAATATCATAAAGTTAGTTTTTTTGAATCTTTATTTTATTTAATATTTGATAATTTTCTTTATATTTTTGGAAGTTTTTTTATTTATTGTTATAAAGAGTCAGGAGTTGATTTTAAAACTTTTATTTTATCTCCAATATATGGTAAAAGAAGAGAAATCAAAGAAGAAAATAATAACACAAATAAATTTTTTGAACTTAATTGTTATCATGAAGAATTATCTCAAAATAATAAATTATTAAAAGAACAAAATAGAATATTGGATATTAAAAATGTAACTAAAAAATATGATGATTTAATTGCAGTTAACAATTTTAATGGACAATTATTTCTTGGTGAAATATTTTGTTTATTAGGACATAATGGAGCAGGAAAAACAACTTTAATTAAATTAATATCTGGAATGGAAGATCCAAATGAAGGAGATATATTCTTAAATAATAAATCATTAATAACTAATAAAGATTATTTATATGAAAATATAGGTTTATGTTCTCAAGATGATATATTTTTTGATTATTTAACTGTAGATGAACATTTAAGATATATGTGTGAAATAAAAGGTTCAAAATCAAATATATATGAAATAAATGATTTACTTACAAGAATTGATTTATTACATAAAAAATATTATGAATGTAAAACATTATCTGGTGGACAAAAGAGAAAATTATGTATTGCTTTAGCTTTAATAGGTAATTCTCAATTAATATTATTAGATGAACCAACAAGTGGAATGGATATAATCGCAAGAAGAGCTTTATGGAATTTTCTTAAAAGTTATAAAAAAAATAAAATTATATTATTAACAACTCATTCATTAGAGGAAGCAGAATATTTAGGTGATAGAATCGGGATTATGAATGAAGGATTTTTTATTTGTTCTGGAAGTTCATCTTATTTAAAAGATAAATACCCTTGTGGATATAATATTAATTTAATTTTAAATCCTCAAAAATTTACAAATGAAATTAAACAAAATTTCTTATCAGAAATTAGAAAAATATATGAAAATATTACAATTAAAATATCTTCAAAAAGTTTATTATCTATATCTTGTGATGTAATTGATAATAGAACAAAAGATATATTTTCTTATATAGAAAGAAACAAAGAAGAATTTGGTATAAAGGATTATACTATTGGGACAACTTCTTTAGAAGATGTATTTCTTAAATTAAATATAAATGAAAGAAAAAAAAATATGGATGAAAATGTGTTACAAAAAGAAAATAATATAGATTTAAAATATTCTTCTTTTTGTGAGCAATTATATGAAAATATTAAAAGAAATTTAATTCCCTTATGGAGAATTAAAATTAATTTTATAACTGAATTAATTTCTTCTTTAGTTCTTTTAATTATTTTTATTTATGTGTTTCAAGCATTTGTTATTAATGATAATTCAAAATATAAAAATTATTCAAAATTATTAGAATCAAATAAAATATATGTTGATGAAAAAACAAAAAAATATCTTGAAAATTCAGCACTTGTTCAAAATGAAGGAATTAAAGTAAATTATGAATTAATGGATTTTAAACCACAATATTTTAATAATAGTATAAGAAATACATTATATTTTTTTGTTAAAGATTTTTATGAACATTCAAATTTATATAATGAAAAAGTAGCAATGTTTCATGAAGAAAATGATACTCACATAGAATTCTTTTTATTATATCATGAAGGAAATTGTTATTATGAACAAATAATGAATGTTTTAGCATCCTCTGCTTATTTAAAAAAATTAGGAATTAACGCTATTTTATTTGAAGAATATGCAAATTTTCCAAAAAATTTAAATTTTAATAAAGAATTTGAAACTGATTTTATAATTTATTCACTTTCAATTTTAATTTTTTCATTTATTTCATTTAGTGCTTTTTCATTGAATCAAATTGTTAAAGAAAAAGAAACTAATGTAAAACATTTATTATATTTATCAGGTGCAAATATATATAGTTATTGGTTAGGATTTTTAGTTATTGATTTAATAAAATATTTTATTTTTTTATTGATTTCATTTAGTATTTTAATTTATTATAATTATTTTTTTTATCGAAATATTCTACCTATTTTTATTGGATTTTGTTTTCCTATGAGTATTTTTTTATATGTTTTATCATTTTTTATTGATAAAGAGGAAGACTCTTTAAAAAGTTATTTTATTTTTTTAATAATGATTTTTGTGCTTGTTCCTTCTATATATCTTTTAGTGTATGTTATTCTCAATTATTATTTTACATATATTTTACATTTTTTTTCTAGTAATACATACAATTGGTTTTTTATAACTCCTTTTGAATTAACTCCAATAACTTCTTTTGGATTTGCATTATATAGAGTTAGAACATTAACTTATGATAAATATTATGATAAACTATATATACCCCATAAATGAACCATATTTATTAATTATTTATCATACTTGTTATTTTATTATTCAATTTTTTATTTGGAGTTTTATTTTACTTTCATTTGAAAAAGGATGTTTAGTTAATTTAAAACGTAAATGTTTTACATGCTTTTGTTTAAAAAGAAAATATGAATTCGCAACTAGTATTCCTATAAATGATGGTTACATAATTCAACCAACTATTAATACTTTTCATTCACAAAAGAATAATTATATTAATAATTCAAACTCAATTTTTAATATTAATGATGTTAGTATAAATAATTACAACATAAATGATGAAATTAATGATGAAATTAACACTAATAGTTCTTTAAATAATAATATTAATGAACCTTTATTAATAGAGAATGATATTAATAAACAATTAGAAGTTAATGAATTTGATTATAAACAAATGAAAATAGTTAATAATAATTTAGATTTAACTACAAAAATTTCAGGTTTAACTAAAACTTTTTGTTTTTGTTGTAAAAAGAATTTACGAACAGTAAATAATTTATATTTAGGATTAGAAAGAAATGAAAAATTTGGGTTATTAGGATTTAATGGTTCAGGAAAATCAACAATATTTAAATGTATAACCAATGAAATTTATTATGATTCAGGAGAAATAAGTTTATTTGGATATAATACTAAATGTTCATTTAATGATTTAAGAAAAATTACTGGTTAATGTCCTCAAGAAAATCCTTTATTTGAATTTTTAACAGTTAGAGAAACATTAAATTTTTATAAATCTTTAAAAAAATCTGAAGAAACAATTGAAAATATTTGTTCTAAATTTGGAATAGAAAAATATATAGATAATATTGTGTAGATTTATCAGGAGGAAATAAAAGAAAATTAATATTTGCAATTGCTTTAATGAATTATCCTAAAATATTATTATTAGATGAACCTTCAACAGGAGTAGATCCTGAAAATAGAAGAATAATGTGGAAAAATATTAATGAATTATCAAAAAATGAATATAATATGATATTAACTACTCATTCTATGGAGGAAGCAGAAGTATTATGTGATACTGTTTCTTGGTTAAAAAGTGGTAATTTTATTTGTATTGGAAACCCAGAACAATTAAAAATATTATATTCTACTGGTTATAAATTACATATTAAATTTAGGGATGATAAAATATATAATAATATAAAAGAAGGAAAATATGAAAATAAAAGCTTATGTGATTTAAATGTTGAAGGTGGTGATTTTATCAATGGTTTATTAAATCAAATTCAAAATTATAATTTTATTGGTGGGAATTATAATTATTATCATTTAGGATTTTATGTTGATTCTTTATATAATATATTATTTTTAATTAGAGATAAATGTGATAAAATCTCTGTTAAAGAAATAGGAAAAGATTATTCTTTTGAATTAAATATAATTGTTAAAAAGGAAAAACAAAGTGAATTATTTCATCAAATATTAAATATGAAAACTACAAATGAAATAATAAATGAAATTCATATTAATATGGAATCTTTAGAAAATATTTTAACTAATCTTTAAAATAATTATTTGATTTTCTATTAATTTCCCATAATAATTAAAAAAATAAAAATTTCAAATATATAAAAAGTCTTTTTTTGATAGATTATTTCATTAGATAATAAATTTCCTTTCAATTGAAACTAAAAATAAACTATTCTTTACCCTTATTCTTCTTTTATTTCTATTATATTGTTATTAAACAAAGATTTATTTTTCTTTCAATAAAGTTTTTGTTTCTATTTAAATTCATTATTTTTATAGAAATCATACTTTTTGATTTATATCTAAAATATTTTTTGGGAATTTAATTAATTTAGAATTAGAAGGGTCAAAATAAATAATTTTATTCCAAAAATTTTAATAATATTTATTAGCAATAAAAATATAAAATTTGAATTTATAAATTTTATAAATCATCTAAAATTAATTATAATTTTTGAGAATTAATATAAGTTCTAGAATATTTTGAAATTTTATACCCATATAGAAAATTCTAATAAATTTCTATTAAAAAATGATTTAAAAGAATTATATATATTTTCAGATTTATCATATTGAGTATATTCTTCATTATAAAAATTATTAAAAATGAATTATCTATCTAATTCAATTGTTATTTTTGGAATTTTTTAAACTAAATATTGTATAAAATTTACATTTTATAGGAGTTCATGGTTGTTTATAATTAATTGGATTAAATAGTATAAAAATTTCATTTAATAATCAATTATATTTTGAGGTTTATAATTTTATTTTTTTGTAATATTCTTACATTGAAAAAAATAGATAAAATTTCAAATGATGGAAACAGTGTTTTTCATCAGAAATAGTTATTTTTAGTTGAATTAATAAGAAATACTATAAATTAAAATGAAAATGGATTTTTGTTTGAAAATTACTTTAAAATTTTAAAGATTTAGATTTAAGTTTCCCAAAAATTTTTCAAAGAACAAATTTACAAAAATTAATAAAATATGCATTCTTTTAGATTAGATAATAATATTGATTATAAAAATAGAAAATTGTTTTAAATTAAAAACTAAAATGTTTAGATTTAAGAGTAACTTATAAAATAAATGGAGAAACTGCGGATTGGAGGAAAAACCGAAGATTGACAGACAATTGGCCGATTGGGGGACAAATGGAGGATTGGCGGAAATGGCTGATCAAAGAATTCCCCAATTTTCTGCTAACAACTTAATAGTTAAAAAAACAGGGAAACAAAAGGAAAATTTTTTTAAGAATTTGAATTTTAAAATGAATTATTTAAATATAAATGAAATATCGTTATTACATAATTTAATGTTAATTTTTATTTAATTTTATATGATATCGGGGATTGGGGATTGGGGATTGGGGATTGGGGATTGGGGATT